>JAVQJG010140509.1:0-14076 GCA_036024015.1 Craterocephalus amniculus
TCCAGTTATAATCCGGTTTAAATCTAGTGATAATCCAGTTATAATCCGGTTTAAATCTAGTGATAGTCCAGTTATAATCCGGTTTAAATCTAGTGATAGTCCAGTTATAATCCGGTTTAAATCTAGTGATAATCCAGTTATAATCCGGTTTAAATCTAGTGATAGTCCAGTTATAATCCGGTTTAAATCTAGTGATAGTCCAGGTATAATCAGGTCTATAAGAACCAGGAAGGTTCTTCCTGCTGTTCTCCTTCCAGAAACTCTAGGAACCACTAGTAACCTTCTCTGATGGGAAAAGCTGGAACCCTGCCATTTTCTCAGAGTAGGGATGCAATCAGTTAATCGATTAGCAATAATCTCCAATAAGAAATATTTCAATTAAAAGAAGTTAATTGCAGTTTATCATTTTGAGCCTGTAATTCTTCACCAGCCCACATGAGGGCGCTTGGTGCCAGAAGTTCTTGTTACACATGCAGGAACACAAGAAGCTGTCCTCTGACCATAGACATGATCATTTATCATTCATAATAATATATATTAGATATAAAATTAAATTCATAATAATAATACTTGTGATTGCATTGTTCCATGTGTGAATGTGTTCCTGCTGTTCAAAATAAATCTTTTATTAAGGAAAATTATTTGCATTTTCATAGAAGGAACCTGATTCAGAGGGAAACTCAGCTTCTCAGTAAGATGACACAAACTACAGATTAATGAATAACTTGATCATTTGCATCCGTATCTCAGAGTTTAATGGGAGGTTTGGTTAGAAGTTAGATTC
The DNA here is from genome assembly GCA_036024015.1 of Craterocephalus amniculus. Classification (NCBI taxonomy): domain Eukaryota; kingdom Metazoa; phylum Chordata; class Actinopteri; order Atheriniformes; family Atherinidae; genus Craterocephalus; species Craterocephalus amniculus. Next base: position 785 of record JAVQJG010140509.1, read on the forward strand.
TGGTCTGGATTAAACGGCTAAACTGGAGAAAGTCTGATCCCTACAGCGCCTTACACGACTTTACACAACAATGATCAGGAATCAGTTTCAGCTCATCCATGGTCCAGTTTTCCCGCTTGCCTCCGAGGCAGGATGCTCCTAGTTCCAAGATTATTCCGGTTTCTGTGAGTCAGACCCTTCATGAGGATAAAATCTGCTGTTTTGTCTTTCAGGATCTCTGCGTTGTCCAGGTAGAAGTTACTACGGCATCCCCACCACAATGCAGAACTTCAGCGTGTGTGTGTGTGTGCGCGTGTGTGTGTGTGTGCGTGCGTGCGTGTGTGTGTGTGCGTGAGTCTGGAGAGTCGACGGTGGATCATTTTAATGCGTCAGAATCTCTAGTCACTTTTTCTTTGTTAGTCTGGTTGTGTGTGTGTGTGTGTGTGTGTGTGTGTGTGTGAGACGTCCGAATGACAATAAAACCGGATTCTGCATTTTTAAGTATCTTGTTTACGATTATGCCTGTGATGAAAATTAAAAGTATTTCTAATATAAATCTGGTTTCTCTGGATCTTTGTTCCTGACTGCAGCTGCTTCTCAGCCTTATTGGGCCCAAATCAGCATGGGGATAACCAATCCATCACGTTTTTTAAAAGTATTAATAGGAACTTTTTAGATGATTATGAGCAGGTGAGGGCTTTTTGTTAGCTTTTTATTCAGAAAAGACGGGGGGAGGCTTTCTGCCTCAGAAATGCCCAAAGTCATGGACTGAAATATATTAATATAATTTATTATCAGAGAATTCCAGAAAGGAAAAGTTCTGAGAGGAACATTTATATGAGTTGATCTGGACTGTAGTCTCTGATCCTGCATTCAGAAACGTCATCCTCGTTATAAGAATACAATACTGCTGACGTTACTCAGCAGAAGAGAAGCTGCAAGTGGTCCGGAGCTCCACCAGAGGAGAAGTTGCCAAAGGATCGTTCGTTTCTGGAGAAAGGACATTTTTAGTTATTTTCTTTAATAAAGATCAAGGTTCCACCTCAGATAGTCGATTATTCGTGATGATTTCCAAACATATCCGCTGAATTTTACGTCTTTGCTTCGAACTCATCTCACTGATGGTGTGAGGCGGATTATTTTCTGTAATATTCAGCACAGCGTCGTACTTTACTGAGGTTTTTCATTGTTCTATCAACATGAAGCATAAATGTTCATTTTCCGAAGTTTTTATGTAATATTTTGTGATTTGTGGCGGTTCTGGGGAACAGTTTGCTGTACAATCTGGATTTGGGCTCAAGATCAAATCCAACTTTATTTGAACAGCACTTTTCAGGATGGCTGAAAATGTTCACCATGAAATTACGCCGAGATTCTCGCGGATTTATTTTACTTCTACGGGGTTTTTTTATTAGCAAATAGCTCGAGATAAATAGTTTAAATAACTTACATCAGTTTTACATGTCACATCTGATGGATCGGGGTCCTGCTCTGGTCTGGGGTCGGATCAGAGAACGTTTTCAGGGCCATCCATGCAGTTTCCACCATGACGATGAAGAACCACCCTGGGCTGAGGAAGAGGAGCGTCCTGGACACCCAAGACCAGTTTGCAGGAAGAATGGGACAAAACAAAACCTGTGAAAAGTTTTTGATCTGTTGTCAAGGATGCCCATAAAGAAACACTGGAGTAAGAAATGTTAAAACAGTTCAAACAAAAATAGTGAAACAGTTAAAAAGGTAGAAAACACACACAGGTGCACAAAAAATAGAAAATGGCAAATCAATTAAAAAATAGATAAATGAGACAGATAAGATAAGGTGAGATGAATTACCATAGAATGAAGAAACACCCAGACTTCTCACACTGAGAGGGTTTGAAGTTCTTCAGTTTGCAGGAAATGATCTCTCTCTTGTCTTCAGGACCGATGATTAAAACCTCAGTCTTGTGAGGTTTTAATCCATGACTTTATGTCTAAAATACAGTTTAAAAGGGTGTTAACTGGTTCTAGTTAGTTACACCTCATTTCTACAATGGTAAGGAGTGTCACAGCAATACAATCCACAACGTAACAAAATTAGCCACCACACAACACGATTAGTCATAGCACAGTCATAAACATTTAAACTGCAACACAACATAAGATGCAACAAAACACAATAAGTCACAGCAGAACAGAATAATTCACAACACAACAGAATAAGTCACAACACAACAGAATAAGTCACAAAACAACAGAATAAGCTGCAACACAACACAGTTAGTTATAGGACAATACAATGAGTCACAACACAACACAATATGCTGTTTAGAGTGGGATTTGAGGCCTGGGGCTGAACGGCTGGGTGTTTCTAATGTCTGTCTGTCAACTGTCTAGAGGACATACACGCAATGACCAATAAAAGTGTGATTGAAATCTACGGTATTTACACAGACATTTGAAAAAATAGCTGATTTTTAACTGATTTAGTATCGCAAACAGACGCCCAATACTGTTCCATGTGTGGCGTTTTGGTGTTTGCCGTTCTACACCATTATTGTAGATGTAACCTTCCTCATACACAAGTTTGGATTTAAGGTTTTAACTTCCCTTATGATTTCTGTAACTGACTGTAAAAGATTATATATCTAGAGCAGTTGTATTGGTCTGTTTCCAGCAGGCTGCAAGAAATGTGAATAATATTGATTGTCAATAAGCAGGCTTTTCACTTAACATGTTGTATTTGAATGAAAACATTCCCTTATGTTAGGGTGTTGTATGGATGCCGAGGCAGGATCCAAGTGGGGTATGAAATGGGTAGGGGGACAGGTAGGTACATAACACAATCAGGCTAAGAAAAAACAAGGAGAAACCATGACTGGGATGACAATGAAAATCATCAGGGAAATAATGACAAGGATATGACAATCAACAAAAGAAACCAAGAGGTAAAGTCTACAGTCTAAATTTAACCAAAGAGGAGCAACTGTGACAATCAAATGACCAGGTGTATTGAACAGGAAATGCCTACAGAAAGAGATAACCCTACAAAATAAAACTTAAAACCACAACAACAACCAAGGGAAAGACAAAGGTAAACCCAAACCAAAACCCGTAGACCAGGGATGTCCCTAGACCATGAAACCTTCATCTTCTGTGCACTTGCAACTTTGTAACACTTGTTTCACGCACAGTGGGGAAATTAAAATCTAGCTTGGCTTGAGGTATACCCAACTTTACTTCACTTTACAAAATGATTGTAAATGTAATCAGATGAGGTTGCAGATTATTGTCATCTTTAAAGTATCAATAGTGGTAATAGCCTCCATCGAAACCACTTAAGAATAAAAGGGTCTAGTAGAGAAACAGATGATGGAGAGCAGAAGGGAGTGCTTACTACTCTTTGTGCGGCAGATTGTGACGTGGATTAAAGTGTTAGGATTCCCTCCTGCGATGCCTTCGGTTTTCATTATCAGGGTTAAGTATGTCCCCCATGCGAGTGATTCTAATTCTTTTCATGCATGTCTATCGGTCGCCTCTCATCTCTTAGTCCTGTAACATCTTGTCCTTAACTGTCGCCTCTTTTTTATCTTCATCCCCATCCATTGCTTTGTCTTTCATCACAGGTACCTTCAGCCAGTCAGCGGCCATCCAGCTGAAGGAGATCGTTGGTGGGGATGACATAGCAGAAGGGGAAATGTTTAGCCACCCTGGCACCCCGAAACCACCAAATTGCGATCCTCCACGGACTCAAACGCCCCCGACTCACAAGCAACCCATGGATCTCGAGAATCTGGGGCAACCAAATGCTGACCCCAAGCCAAGGCCCAACAAGGGGGCACTGGAAGAAGGTATAGGGGTAGTAAGGGTTGAGACAGGGATCAGCAAGATAACTGACCAGGATAGTGGGCGTGGGGTCTCCACCTTCTACAGGCCCACGCGCAGAGGGTCCCCAAGGCCAGTCACCCATGATCATTTTGATATCAATGAGCATCTGCCCTGGATGATCGTCCTGCTGCTCTTGCTGGTGCTGGTGGTAATCGTTGTGTGTAGTGTGAAGCGGAGTTCTCGGGTGCTGAAGAAGGGGCCAGTGCAGGACCCTAGTAGCATCATGGAGAAGGCGATCCAGAAAAAACCATCAGCACCTCCAACTCAGATAAGAGAGAAGTGGATCTATTACTCCAATGGTCAGGGTAAGCCTTTCATTAAATCTTTCATTTCAGAATCTGGGAGTCTGCTGATATGCTTTACACGGGGCAACAAAAAGCAGATAGAAAGTTCGTTAGTAACATACTTTTCAACCACAATCTTCTGTAACAGCCGTATTTCTGTGATCAAATGGTCCATAAGTCAGGGACAAGTAGTATGTTTCATGCCAGTTTGATGTTGTTTTTTTGAATGCATATTGAAAATTGAGTTTTTCTATGAATACGCCTAAATCATTTCACTGATATGCGGTCTCAGTATTGTCATCTATCTGATCTACACATACAGCTAACATACACGGTTAGTGATCTTTTACAGTAGCTCCAGCCTGACCCTCCCAGCCTAATGTCATGACATGCATTAGTTTTGCTCCTGAGCTCTGCTAAACCATCTGCTTATGTGATCGAGCTGCTGTGTGAATCTAATCCAATCAATTCTACCCCGAAGTACATGGCGTAGAGGGCAGTGGCTGCACAGACAAGGAGATGACCCTTTTGTAGTACCGTGCTGCTGTCACCATCCACAGCATGCATATTCAGGTTTCCTTACAGAATCTCCGATTTCATCTCAGTGCACTCTTCCTTTCTGCCTATCTCTTCTTCCTGTCTGTTGTCATTTGTCATTACTCATTTCCTCTTCTTGGTTTTACACTTTTGCTCTTTTCTCTGTCCTCTTTTTCCTGTCTCCATCTTCTCCCCCGTTTTTAACCGATGTTCCTTCTTTTTTCACTCAGCTGCCTCATTTTATCCATCTCAGTTTTGTTTCTTTTTTCTTTAGTTCATTGCACATTGTTCACTTCATTTTTCCTTTTCTCTCTCAGTTCATTGCTTCCCTCATGCTTTGTATTTCTTAACAATTCTCACCCCACTCCCTGCACTGTTAATGTTACCACCTATCAACAAGTAGGGGACATTTTTCTCCACCGCTAGGCTCTCAATTTCAATCTGACACAGGGAAATAGAGCCGAACTCAGGGGACACCTCCTTCCTGAGACACTCAAATCTCCACTTTGTAACTTGGTGAATGTGTGTGTGTGTGTGTGATAAAGCTGAGCCAGCTGCCACTCTCTTTGCTCCCTTGGTGACTGACCACAGAGAACTGGAATAATCTGGTTTCAGCTGCATCAGGGTTGTTGTTTGGTTGGTAAGACACATCAGTGGGTCAATTGGGTCTCTTACAGGACAACAAAGAGATATATAGAGAGAAGGAAATGAAGAGAGAGAGTGAGATAGTACAGTGTCTGTGTGTGTAAGTGTGTGAGCGTCTGGAGGGGACATGGGGAGCATTGTTGCTGGCTTACGACACCAAGCCTGCCTGCAGGTTTTAATAGCCCAGATACTTAAGATGTTTGATAAGGAGAGCCATGGAGTTTTAAACAGGGCTTGCTGGAGATGTATTTAGTCTTGTAGGCCACCACAGCAAGCTAAAATTTGGAAACGTGACCAGATGAAACCCATTTATGTTTGACGATCAGTGCTGAGGCTTTAAAAAATACAACATATTAAAGATTGGCTTTCTAACAAACCTTTTTAAAGTTTTTACATTCATGTGTGTTCCCCCTGATTAAATGAGTAATCCTGCGCCCATGTGTATGCATTTATGTGGAAATGTATGTATGCACATGCAGGTCAAAACAGCCAGTTTACGCTGTTATTTACTCTCTGGTACAAAAACAAAACTGCTTCTTAATCCTTCCAAGGTGCGTGCCTGGCTCCCCTTCAAGGTTGTAATGCCCCTTTACTAGAGTAGTTAAAGCACTTGGGCAATAAAGGAGAAAAGAAAGGGAAACGTCAAAGCACAGATCACACACATACAGCGCTTGGTATTTTGCTCACCAGGAAATAGTGAAAGCTGCTACTTCTCCACAGCGAGCCTGAATGGGGCATTCCGGGGCCACAGGCCAGGTTTATGTGGTATGTGTTTATCTCAGATGATGGTGCAGCTGTCAGATTAAAGGAATCACCAAAATGTGAACGTTACCTTCAGGGACTGAACTGACAGCTGGTTTTCCCTTACTTTACCCAAATGTACCATCCTCATTGCAGCACTTAAATACAAGTATTTCATTGAACATTTTTCTTTGAGCTGTTTTGGTTGCTCCCAGCCTCTTCTCCATGGTAACTGAGATTAATCAGTTTAGATGGATATTTTCATTAATTATTTACTGAAATGTGTTTTCATTTCTTTGATTGGCTAATGCAGCTCTTTAATTGTTGTTATTTTAATTTTTGCCCCAACCATTTCAAAATTGTTCCTACTGTAGAAGCTGCCCACTTAAATCTACAAACTAGGACCACCCAATACAAAGAACCGAATTGTCCTAATCCATTTATTTATTTGCTTATTTAACAGGGACAGTACACATTAATGATCATTTCTGTAAATATGTCAGCTGTACACGTCAGCTCTACACACTGGAAACTACCAAAGCTATGACCAAACAGTGACAAATAATTATCTGTGCAGTCTAAACCTCACAGAAATAATGCTGTCTATACTGCCCCCACGCTCCACCCCCAAAAAAGAAGACAAAACAAAAAAAAACAAAAAACAAAAAAACAACAACATTCACTCTGCAGCATTTTAAAAAACTAATGCACGCTATGAGGAGTCAAACCAAAAGTTAGGCGTCTAGTCCTGCCTCTGAAACCTTTTTTTTCACTCATGAGGCTGACAAAAATTACTATTGCAGGGTAAGGGCCTGAAGGGTTGGCTGTTTGAATCCTGCCCCAATCAACTGTCCGTGTGTCCTTGGGCAAGACTCTTCCATCTCCATGCCTCCAGTTTCGACTTTGCTGGTGTATGATTGGGTATGAATGCTGTGGTGGTCGGAGAGGCACAGCTATGGCTACATATGTAGTTTACCATCAGCAAGTATGAATGTGGAGTGGGTAAATAATTAACTCAGTGTAAGTTCTTTGAGTGTGGTTAGCAATAAAGCACAATATAAATCCAATACTATTGTTTAATATCGTTATTATTATTATTATTATAATTATGCTACATCGGCCATTTACATGTAAACAAAGCCTCATTATCCCATCCACACTTATATGGCATCAAAAAACTTTCACTTTTGAAGACCTTTTCATTGTAGTTCATTTCCAGTACATCAAAGTGGTGTTTACATGTGGGCAAAAGGTGAAAACACACACAAAATAATCTGCATTTGTCAAAAATATTAAATGCAAAAATACAAAATATAACAGGGAAAAGGAGTGGTAATCAATAGGTGTACCAAAATACGCATGGAAAAACATGGCTAAATAAAACAGGAACAAGGACAAACACCAATGACAAGACGAACATAAACTAAACCTAAAAGAGTCAAACACTCACCGACCATGTTGTGTAAATCTTTTGGAAATATTGCTTTGACATTAAATAAGCTTTAAGGGGAGTGCTCACCCTCAGACCTGAGACATTCCATATCCACAACGATTGAAATGGAAGGTAGATGTCCAAGACTCATGAGTGCAAGTTAATGAGCAATACTGAATAATTTCCTCCCAATGCTTGTTCGGGCAAGTTTGAAAAGCGGCACATAAAGACAGACATCACATTTATTTTATCTGCTGTACTTATTGTGACAGCTTCCTGTTTGTCATTAGCCAACTCTGTTCTCTGCTTTGTACTGCATGATGTTGGAATCAAGGCTTAATTAGGCTTGGTGTCTGCATTATCAATTAAAATGGTGCACCATGCAAAGACTTATCCTCTCAATAGTCCAGTAATAAATATTTTGTCCATGTGTGAATCTTAACAACCTTGTGCAGCCCAGGGATCTTTGGTGTCACTTCCTAAACATGCAAGAAACAAGTCAGAAAACCATTGCTGTGGTTTTAAAGGGATTAAAAAGACCTGCGACATTTAAGTCTTAAATGAATCAATGCACACCTGGAAGAGCATTAATCTGTCAGTATGAAAATTTTGTTTTCCTGTCTCACTTTTAGAGACACTCTTGCATTAATTAACTTTAAAGACTATTAAAGACAAAACAAATGAATTTGTTTTGCACCATGGTGAACTAATTTGAATCCACAGACAGCCATCAAGATTGCAGATCACTATAAAGTCTTCTGGTGTACATAACCACCAAAGATGAGTTTGATTATAAGCATGGAAACACTCTACAGACCTTGAGGATACATCAGGTAGAAGCTGGGTGTGGAGACCAGCCGTATTATTTACAACATATATTTCCAAAGTCAGATGCAGACTACTGAGGAAAACATGAAGGAAAACAACATTGTACCTGCCCACCATCCTTCCTTGTTAAACATCCACACCTTTAATAATGCCAAGTTCCACATCCAAGCCCAGCAGGGAGCCATGTGCGAGAATAGACTCCCCTGTGCAGTATCAGGGTGGGCCAGGGTAGCCTGCTCTCACTACAACCTGGGACTGATTGCGAAGACTAGAGTTTGAGGGGTTTGTTGCTTGGTTGGTGGTACACAGCGCCTGCTGAGCTCCCACACATCTGCACACACATTTCATCAATTTAATTTTGTTTGTTCCTAAATTGGAATCAATGTGAGAGGGCCGTGTCATGTGACTCATTTAACAGAATGGTATTTGTAGAGATGCTGACACACTGCTTCACATCATGCTGCGTACAGTTAAAGGGTACAGAGATGAGACCACTCATTGGATCCAAAAGTTGTTGTTTTTTTCACTTGGACAAATCATTGAGGCTTGTGTTAAGAACTTGTGATTGATCTTCTTGGAAAATATTCTGAGAGAAAGCATACTTTACCCTCCCTGGCCACCTTATGAGACCCACCATGCACCTATAGTCACATCATGTTGATGCATCCCTTGTAGTCTCTTAATTTAGTTAAGAAAAGCTGGAGACGTGACTTGGGGGTTTCTCTGTGATCAGAAACTCTTTAACAGGGTGTGGATGCTGCCGTGAAGATCTGGGGTTTGGCTTGGAGGGACTGTGCCTGGTACTGGTCACACATGGCTATCAAAGTGATTGAAATGGTTTTCTTAGATGATTACTCAAAGCATATGGCTACTGATAAGAATACGTATAAGTGAGCCTAATACTTCTTGATGGTGTTTAACTGGCCCATTAATATTCAGATGAACAGGGGATTTAGTTTTGGGTGCTTTTGTGGTTTTTGCTTGGTTTGTTCTTTGTGCAGTCAGGCTCTTGAACATAGGTTCTTAAATACAGATTGAATTAATGACGATACGCTGGGTTTTAGTTGGAGATCCAACCTGGCACATGCTCAGTCCCTGGTCTGAGGTCGATAGTTGGCTTTTAATGTTGAAAGTTGTCAAAGTTTGAACATTTCCTTACAATGCTAGATCAGAAATTACTAGGGGTGTGACAATACATAGATATATGATAATACATTGATTTAATGATCAATGAGTCAATTACATCAATTTAAATTGGCTCCTGGATCTAATTGAATCAAATTGGCATCAAATCATGATTGAAACATTCAACAACAATTATCATAATTTCCAGGCTTGCCAAGTAGGTTAGGATCATTTCCAGTAGACAGGACACTACAGTTGTAATTTAGTAATGCACTAAATATGAAAAAAATAGTCTCATTATTTGTTATACATTTAAAAATATCCCACACTTTTTATAGTTTAGTTTATCCCGTGCAAGCAGCCATAAATCACTTTCCTGATAGCTTAAAGCTATGCATACAGCACAGTGACAAGCTCAAAACTTCTTACCCATATTTAAACTCCATTAAACTGCCTCCCCCGGCAAGCACTCAAACACATCCACATACTGACATACTGAGTCATCACGAGACTTATATAGGTCATTTAAACGTGTCCAGCTCGCTGCAGCAGTGATGCATGCAGAGCAGAGGGATTTCTCTTCTGTAGCTGTGTGTCACAGCCAGCGAAGTGGATGAAGCTTGACAAGCTCTCGGCCCTGAAGGCCGGCACGCAAGCTCCGCTGGCTCTCTGCAGGATCACGGAAGTTTATGCATCTTTAGCAGAAGTAGGGGATTTACTGTATATGTGTGAATGAGCCCATTTAGAGTGTTTTTGTGGAGAATCTTTTGCAAAATTAGGTCAAATGAAGCTGGATTTTTAGGATTAGGGTTTTGGTTTAAGGGTCAGATAGGGTGAGGCTTGGTGTTTAGGTTAGCTTTGGTTTAGGATGTAAGCTAAGAACAGTTGTGGATTTCTGTGGGAGTATGACATGTTGTGTGAGAGGCTTGTCAGAGTGTCTCTGTAAACATGTGTGCAGACTTCACATGTCCGTACACTCAGCTTTGTATACAGTTATGTACACGTGACTGCTTTCATATATTTGTCAAGTCATGTATTACTACGACTGGCTTACATTCATTTAATCTGTCTGCTCCAATCCAGCCAAATCATCCTGGATTTGTGCACTTAGCATGTTTGCTGCTGTGGACAGTAATCAGGGATCAACCCGATGCTTATTGAAAGTGGAGGAATTCATTCTGCGTGGATGCTCTGCAGTGTGATAGCCTGCAGTGCAAGAAGCTTTATTGGGTAAAATTAGCTTTGACTGAATTAAATGGGGCTGGGACAAAAGGAGCATCGCAGGAAGAATAATTCTTAGATATTTCTACAAGGTCTGTTAGCATCAGCCAGATATATGATGAAGTCTTATAGAAAATACTCTGATTTGATTTCAGCATTTTAAACTGTTTCATCAGCTTCCAGGGTCATGTCCATGTAGATAGAGCATCAGGTTTTAGATGAAAGGATAAGAAGATGCAGTTGATTTCTTTACCAAGCTTTGTACCATTATGTGATCATAGGCAAACTATTGCTCTTAGCTCCATAGTCTTTCTACATGTACGTGAATGTCTTATATCATTAAAAATGTTACGGGGACAACAAAAGTCATGATGACAAATTCATCACTGCTTAAATTTTAAGCGGGCCCATTCATGTTCGACACAGAAAATGGATACGCAGACTGATGGACACTTTTGTCTACTCCTGAGAAAGTATGAGGGCAGTATGACAATGTTTGAAATGTGCGTCACTTTTTATGCACATGACGAAGCATTAATGGGTCTTAATGTTTGATAATGGTCATTGGTCCATAGTCCTATACTTATGTTCAGAAACATTCTGCAGAAAGATTTCTCCATCACATCTTCTCTTTTTTAGGAATCTAGTGTCTGACTACATTCTAATGATAAGAAGTTTCTTACAGTGACATTAACTTCTTAGACTGCACCTAGAAAGGTCATCATGGCAAAGTAAACATGTTGGACACAATGCAGTAGCCAGACCTTCATTCTGCTGCTATGATGCTGGACGGGACAAGTAGAAAAAAGAATAGACTGCAGATAAACACAGTCATCGTCTACCCGAAACACATAATTAGTTTAAAATAGACCTCATGACCTCATTTATCAATTACAAACTTTTTGTTTAATTTATTACTAAACACACAGTGTGACTTCAAGAAACAAATCAAAACCTGAATACACACATTCAGTTTTATCAGTGCTGCCTTTTCTGTGTCAAACTAAACAAGGGAGCTTCTGTATTTTCACCCCATGGATGAGCCGGCGCTTATGTTTCCAGCTGAATTTCTGTCAAGTCACATAACAGTCAGAGAGGAAGTGGAGCGAGGGGTGGGGGGTTGGCAGGATGTTTGGATGGAAACAGGCTTGTGAAAAATTGGTATTGATGGCGAGTGAGCTGAAAGTTATGATGTATGAAGGCACCGAAGTACGATGCAGCACTTCGACTGAAATCCGCTGTAATCCCAAAGCGTCTTCCTTGGGGTCACGACTCGGAAAGTACAGCTGTGACTGGCTGTTAAAGTTTAGGTGACTTTACAAAAAGTATTCAGGTCATTTATACTTTGCTGCAATCTACAGCTTACCTCAAAGGTCAAACCTCGATGCTATGAGTCCTACAAGAGCCAGGAGGTAGAAAACAAGACGAGCAGGTTGAGGGTAGGGATTGTCAACAGGTTACATGTCTTAGTTTAACACGTCCAGTGTTACAGAGATGTCTGAGTCAGGTCACGTTTATTTTTAGAGTTACACTTGACAGACACCCACAGGACCGAATCAAGACTTCAGGACGCGCTTGTGAACGACATTGATAGTGAAAGATGGCGACAGTGTGGGTCCTGTCACTATGCCTCCGACTGATGATGTGCTCTGGCTAATTGGCCACAGGTACGCATATCCCTTTGGCTGACTGGTCAGCGCGCATGGATTTTGCCTGGGAGGTTGTGGGTTTGATCCCTGCCCGGGCCCTCCTTCGTCCTGCCACAAATGTAAACACTAAAAACAGCCAGTACATAAATTTATATTAATCTTATATATGTGCAACTGTGCAATGAGAGGGCAGAACAGTCCCGGTTCTTAGATTCTAGACGTGTAAAATAGGTTCTTGTGAGCCTGTTGGTGGAGAGGTGGACTTCACAGCTGTAGGGTAGAAACTAACTTTGAGTGAGTGTGAGTTTTTTTGTTCCCGGGAGGAAGCATGCAGTCTGTGCCATGTTTGTGGGATCTGCAGGAATGTGTCTGGCCTTCTTCTGGACACAACCAGAGTATACTGAGGCCTGATGGGAGAGGGCATCCCACAATCCCCTGGGACGTCGTAACCACCCAGTTGAAGTCTTTTCTTTCCTGTGATGTGCAGCTGCTGCACCACACGGTGATGCTGAAACATAGGAATCTCTTTGTCGTGGCTCTGTAGAAGTTGGTCAGCAGCTGAGAGGAGAGTCCATTCTGTTCCTGAGGAAGAATAGTATGGCCTTTGTTGGGCTTTCTTCGCCAGGTAGGAAGTGTTGGTGTGCAGGTCATGTCAGATGTGATGTGGAGACCCAGGAACTTGATGCTGTCTATATGCTCCGCTGTCTCCCTGTGTTTTGCTTTCCTGGACCTCCTACACTTTGGTCACCAGTCTTGACTTTGGGACAACAAAAAGCAAATGATCTGCATATTTGAGGAATTTATTAGGTATTAGGATTGCTAATAATACATATTAAATATCAACATATAGACCAAAAAACAGAACCAGTGTTAAAAAGGCCTTCTACCTCATGCACTGCTCTTTATCTAGTTAGTCATTTGCTATTTGTTAACTCAGCTGTCAGTCAAGTATCCCAGTCAACCAATCACGTTGCACTACTGCCTG
>JAVQJG010140519.1:0-27781 GCA_036024015.1 Craterocephalus amniculus
AAATATGGTCAATTAAGGGTAAATTCACATAGGGTTATGTTTACGCTGACAGAATAATATAAATGACCTGCAGGCTCAGTTGTATGAAAACATAGGGAAAACTTTTTGACAGATGTGTAATGTTGAAGGATGGGGCTGATGTTTTAGGAGGATAAGACTGTCCACAGCAGCAGGGTGTGTGTAAATGGGCATATCCAAACAGGCTGAGGGTGCACGCCTCATACTGCTGAATACTTACATTGTCAATCTAATGGCTCTGCACTTCATGACTTACTTACAGCTTAATATATATTTATTTATATATATTTGAAATCTGTGGCTATTTCTGTGTGACATCTTATCTGCAATTGTTAGGCAGTGACATCCTTAACGAATTTGCATTCTGTGTGCATTATCTCTTTCCATATGTATTTTTAATGTATGCCCTCGGGCATAAAGTTAAAGTGGACTGGAAAAAAATGCTGTGAATTTGCACAAAAGAACAATGTTAACAAGATGGAGAAAGTGGGCTCATTTATTCATAAACCAATTTATTCCAGTGAGGCGACTGTAACAGAGGAAAAAAATGTCAGAGGGAAAAAAAAATACTTTGAATTTATTAAACTCAACAATCCAACAACGCGGACTTTCTAGCTGCATTATGCATCCTTTCCTTGCGTCATAACAGTAATTTACAGCATATTCTTTACATGTCCTTACTGTTTTGGGTTTTTTTTAAGCTTTATGCAGGCAAGTATGAAGGGACACTGGGCGCCGCTTTGAAAAGAAAGCAGAACATAGCTGAGAGGTGAAAAAGTCAGAGGCTCTGCGCTGCCTTGTGAATGCAGCTCAGCTAGTTTGGGCTTACTCTCCCATGTTTGTGTGTGTCTTTCAGTGTGCAAGCGAATGCATATATGTGCGTGTGTGTGTGTGTTTGTGCACGTATGCCTGTGTGTGTGCAAGTGTGTGTTGAGACTGGCCTGATAAATGCAGCACCCCCCTCAGGTGTTATGTGAGTGGAGTGACTGGTTAGCACCAGTTGGACTTTCTTAACTCTTTCCCTGCTGGTCTCTGGAGAGCTTCCCTCCACATCTGACTTCCTTACTTGAGCTGCAAATTTCTAGTTGCCTCATTAAATCTGCTTTGAGCTCATCTGTATACAAACATGTGAGAGAAAAAAGTTTGCTTGCGGGGGCCTTGCTTTCACATAGGGGTTGTTGTCGTGGGGAAAAATGGCTGCAGTTGCTCCACTGATTGGCACACATGTTCACCTTAGTCTGAAGAATCGGGGAGGTATTTCCATGCTGCTGTACATCATTTGCACAGTTGCCTTTAATTGCACAGAGAGCGTGGGGAGGGGTGCAGCAATTTGCTAATGAACTCTGAGGGCCCATGCTCTCCGCTGTCGAGCTGAACACTACTAATAGTGCTGAGGACTCACTCCAAGTCTCAAGAGCTCCTCTACTTGATTGAGCCGTGTAGGCTGAAGTGGGGCTGGAAATAATTGAAACTTCCTTAAAAATATTCACTGCTTGACTTTTTTTTTTTTTGGTGAATGTAAGAGCTTTAAATGATTATGAATGCCCAGCTGTTAATCTGTTGGGTTAATTTAGTGCGGGGGTATTTTTGTGGCACTGCTGCTGCTGAAATCATGTATAAAGAATGTGAAAAGCCTGGCAATCTGAAATAGCATCTATACATTTGGGCTCTGTTGCTGTTTTTCTTACATCCTGCTCAATCTTTCCTAAACAAACCCGGCTTGTGTGAGCTAAGTGTTGTGGTCACCGTGTAAGAATTCACTCTTGATAGCGCTATCGTGGTATCTTTTCCCAACAAACGGCGCTGTTATGCCATACAAGTGCGGGTTTCCAGGTCAGTGAGATGCAGCAGTGTTGGTTTAGGTAACTCTGGCGGTCAAAGAGTGACCCCTGCCCCCCCACCCTAACTCCTAACTCAATGGAAACCGTGACTGCTGGGGTCAGCCACTATTTTCCTAATCAGTACACTGCTATCGCTAATCTATCCGCCTCTCGTTGAAGCATGGATCGAGTTTCATCCGACTTAACAGGCGCCCTCACTCGCTCTCCTACAGTGGCACACTGCTGTTCTTAATACAAACTTTAAAATCGTCGTACTATTTGTTGGTAATAGCGGCTTTTGTAGTTGAATAGAGGAGAAGTTTGACCCTCCGCTCACCCCCTCCCTTCTCTTCTCCCCATCCTCCCTCTCCTCCCCTGAACTCCCCTTTTTTTCTATTCGGGAGTGAATGCCGAGCGGCTGTTGAGGATTCAACAAGTGATACAAAGAGGTGACCACGTGACTCGTGTGTTTCTTAGCCTCTTCATTATTGTGGCGGAATAGCAAGTAGGGGTGATTATGATTATGCAACTCAAAGCCGGCGTGACTTCAAAAGAATGGGAACGTTGGGAGCCCCTACATACTTTCAGACATCCACCATGCATTTATGTATTTTTGTGTTTGTGTGATTTTCCTCTCTCTTTTTGGTTGATTTATTGGTTGTTTTGAAATCTTGCAATATTGCTGGAAAGTATTGCTTAGTGGAGCCACAAGATCCCAATTGCAAATAAAGTTCTTGGCTTGTGTCTCCTGTTACTTATGATGAGCAGCCATGTCGGTCCCTGAGGCCTGCTGTGGTTACTTTGGCTAAGTAAACAATAACCTGGCTTAACACATGTGTACATAGCTAATGGAAAGTTCCTCTCCCCCTTAACCCCCTGCAAGCCTGTGACAATGGCCACCATCGCAAGCAGCCGTTTCCAAGGAATCCACCGAGAACATCCCGGCACAGCGGCTGCAATTTAAGCTAAGCTAGGCTAACGGGAGAACCGCAGCAAAGCATGTCATTAAGAAATCACGCTGGCCTTTTCATTCACAACTTGAAAAAAAGAGAAAACATAAATAAGCTTTGTTTGGGGTTAGATAGCGTGGAGGGAAGAGCACTTGACTTAATGTTTTTGTTTGGATTTCAGCTCTCGCAGGTTAAACAGGGAGTGCATAGCGAGCACTGGAGGAAAACAGAAGAAAATCAGTTTGTCAGTTTCCACGAGTGCCATCTAAATGGACTCTGAAAGCTTTGGTAATTATCTTAAACATGTAATTATCTTTGCTCGTCTCTATGAGGTTAACCTACCAGTTTTAAAAAGCCGTTTGAAGAGTACCTGATGGCTATTCAATGTAGCATACTTTACTCACTCAAGAGACCAAATCCAGTTTTCTCCCTCACCCCCTTCAGCAATTATGAGGTTATTTCTCCTTTCTTTGTCTATTGTTAAGAGTTTGTGAGGAAGGGGAGTTTAGAACAGAATGGGAGGTCGTGAGGGGTCTTTCTCTGTTCCTTTTTTGTTGTCTTTTTTTTCCACCGCGCATACCATTATCAGCCCTTCTTTTCATTTTGGAAGCACTAATATTGCAGCAAGGGGAGGAGTGGGGTGGATAGAGCAGAGAAATCAGAGGTAGTCGGGCAAGCACTTGCCTGGCCGGTTATCAGAGAGGCAGATCCTGCTTTATCTAGTCACAGTGGAAACCAAAGTAAACAAGAGTTTACAATAGCTGGCCTTTCAGCCCCTTTCACTTACAGCTTTCCCACCAGCATTCAGCCGAGTGGGAGAATGTGTCCGGAGTTATTGCAGGCCATCTTGCTGCTGCAACGCATGGCATTCTCGCAGATTTCAACTCGAGGAAGCGGCGCTGTCGCAAAAGGTCAAAAATGGTGTTAAAGAAAACAACCACAGAGAACAGATGCATCAAAGAATTCTGGGGGATGAAGTAACCCGACTGTCATCTTCGATTCAGATGTACCACCACTGAGGAGTGCGTGTGTGGGGGGTTATTTGGATATTTATGTCTGTGCCGTTAAGTATGCACATACAATTATTTCCGCACACTCGCTGGCACCGATTGAAAAGTAAATATCCATATCATCACAAAAGATATTTCAGAGTGAAGAAAGAGGGAAGAGCGGGGGGCGGAGGGGGTCGCAAAGCACAACAACCTTAACCATTTTCTTTATTATTGCAAATGAATTGGCAAGGCAACATTTCTTGCATGAGCGCTTGTATGATATGGGGCCTGGCACAGGAGGAAAGGGAAGCCCCCTCTTGCATCTTAGACGCGGCACAATGAGAATGCATTGGATTGGAATGCCTCACCGATCATAGCGGAATCAGAATTTCCAGCAAGGAAAATCTTTTCACGGCGAATTAGGGCGGTGTAGGGAACAAAAATGGTGATGAAAAAGAAAAGAAGGGAAAGAAGAAAAGGTATGTGTGGCTAAAAGAAACAGGGTTCCCTCGGCTTGGCACGGCAGATTTAAGAACTTTAGATAAAGCTAGGCAGAACAGAATGTGGGAAATTGAATTTATTGAACAATTAAGTATCAAATTAATCTATGTCTTGCTCAGGAGAGAGAGCTGAGGAGATGGTGACAGTGAGTGAGAGACCACGTTTGCTCATTAAGGGGAGAGAATAAATCAAGTGTGCAGCTTTGGGTGCAGAGGGACTCCTCGTTCTCTCTACTTCCTCATGCTTTCTGTTTATTCATATCGTCACTCCGTAAACGCACAAAAGGCACATTTTGGAGGTGTCCCTGGTTATTGTGTGTTCAAGTGCTGTTGGTTCAGGGTGTGTGTGCTTTTCATTGTCACTGTGTGTCTTGTGGTCAAGGTGTGTGCTTTTGTTTAGAAGGCAGGTGTGCGATGTGCTTGCACAAGGTAGATAAAAAGTATTACTCTGTGTGGGAGTGTGTGTACAAGTTAAGTAACCAAAAGGAAAAAGAGAAAAGAAAAACAAAATGTGTGTGCTGGCACACAGGCTGTGTGACCTGTGCGGGTTGTGTGATCTCAGCCCTGTGTGTATTAATTGCGTGTTAGATCAGTGCCGGGCCTGTTCCATCCAAGGGCAGCCTGTGATTATAAATAAACTCCCCGTCCCCGCGGAGATGCCACCAGGCCCTGTCTCAGCCCCGCCCCGTTTCCCATGGGGCCTCTATGGCCACCTCCCAGCAGGCAAAGCGCTCTTTTGTTCAATTACAGCTAATGCAGTAGTTTGCCATTTCCCCTTCCACTTTCTAATTATATTTTCAAATGGAATTTGTTTGAGAATTACAACAAAAAGAACATGAAAAAAATGATATTCTTTTTGTGAGCTGGGCCTCTTGGGTTTTTAATACTTGCAGTTCAGCATCCCGGGGGTACTGCATGATTCTTCTTCATAGAGCTCTGAATAAATAAGTTCTGCTCATTTTTAAAAGCTGCACTTTTGAAGAAACTGGCAAAAGTCAGTGTTAACTGTTTGCATTCTGAGCATGTGGTCTGGATTACCTCACTTCTGATGTTCCCCGGAGTCGCTCGGCCATGCATGGGTGTTTCATTTTTTTCTTTTTTTTTTCTTGCATGCGTTCTCTGGTCAGCAAGAGAGAATTTCTAAGAGACAGAAGAAAAGATTGTCTCGGTATTTTATCCCCGTTAAAATCAACGTTTATCTACCCAATCAACATCACTGTCATGCCTTTGTGCAGTGACTTTGCTCTTTATTGCAAAGCCTCAAAGCTTAATTTGAAAAACAACGATTATATCCTTCATGTAAGCAGCGGATTATAATTTCATAGCCCAGGAACATCAAACGAGCTCTAATACAGCCCAAATGTGTTGAATATGCTGACTTGTATTTTCTTTTCTGTTATTCTATTCCATCTAGGTTTTGTTTTAAGCAAACCCTGTGTCATGAATTAATGTCTGCCGTCTTTTTTCACGGAGCTAAACTCAACTCCAAACCCCTTTTCACAGCAGCAGCAATTGTAGTATCCCAATTGAAACCAGTTGTTCCCCCCTCGCGTCCCCCTCCGCTCCCTCCTCTCTTCCTCCGTGTGGGATTCTATCACTCATTTCGTCGCAAAGCCCTAAAAGCGTGATGCAAGCACCACATTGCCCCCTTGATATCTGCTTCATTTGATTTCAGAGAGCAAAGATAGGCTCGCGCAGGCGGTGGAGGAGGCTCGCTAAATGTTTGTGTGCATGTGTTTTGTTTGTTTGTTGTAGTGAGCTGTATGTGATAAGACATTCAGTTCCATTTCCTTTTGTTCTGAAGTCTCTTTTCTCCCCTGTCCTGAGCACTAATGCTGATTCTGAGAGGCACTGGGAGATGGGAAGTAACATCTGGTTTGGTTTCAGCAGTATGTAGCAGCTTTTAGAGGCGGGGGGGGATTTGTATGTGTAGTTTCTTTGCTTATGTGCATGTGTGCGAGCATCAAATCTCAATGAGGGATGTTTCTGTCTCTACCTGTGTGATGACACTAGTTTTGCTGTGCGTGTCGTATGTTTTCACTCATGTCTGGGCCATTTGCTCTCTACTGTCCAGCTGACACGCATCTGGCCTTACACACACTCAGCTCACTATATATAAATCCAGATCTCCCGAGTCTCTCTCGTCTAAAACCAGGGTAAAACCAGTCTCCGTTTGAGGCAAGCTTGGTATTTTTCTTCAAGTTGGCCATACTAAAACTTTTTTTTATTTGTTTTCAGTCAGCTTCAGTTTGGTTGGTCATGGAATATTTTGTTTCATTTAGTTGTTTTAGAAAAGGCTGTGGGAAAACTTCAGCTTATTTGATTATGTCTTTGTCTTGCTGCCCAAAATGAAATTTAATTCTACATTAGTAGGACTGGCCATCCATTTTTCTCTGTTTCATTTTTGGATAAAACAGAGGATTTTTATTGATGTGGCAATACTTGAGTTGTATACCTCCCGCTCTCTCCCTCTGTTTGGATGACATCACTCCCTGGCGCTCGCCACCGCCTATCTTAAGTTGTAGCTGTTTTGTATATTCATCTGCTCGCGGTTTCAGCCAAATGGAGGCAGCTATGGATTGCATGCTTCAGAAAGCTGGGAACTAATACAACATGTTCGCTCCCTTTTCGTCTGGGTCTTTCTCTTCATCAAGCCCTAATAATCTGCATTTGATCAAACTGTTGCTGGAACTAACACACACTGCATGAATGGGCCAGAGAATTGGCGGTGATGCCTGTATTTTGAATTTAATTTCTGTACGTGCGTCCTTCCATATAACAGTTTTCAAAAGCTAATAGCTAGCAAGATTTACTGACTTCACTGTTTTGCTTTTCTTCTTGACAGACATCCTGGAACAGAGATCATGACGACACGGCATCCACGCGTTCTGGAGGCACACCAGGGCCGTCCAGCGGCGGACACACATCGCACAGTGGCGATAATAGCAGCGAACAAGGTAGGAGTTGATTTTATCCTCTAGATTATATCATATATCCAAAGAAAACTTTCCTATGTTATATTTAAAGGAGATATTTCAAGTGGGTTTAGTTTTAATGGTAGATCACAGCTGCTGTTAATAACTCACCGAGGCCAGAGGTCACAGGAGTGCTTCTTGGACCTTGTCGGGATTCTTCATTCTGCTCCCCGACAGAGTCCACGTGCTGTGCAGCATAGCTGGGTCTCTCCCCTGGTTTCGTTCTTCCTGCTGCCAGCGGGGCAACTTTTAGCTTCACACACCTGTTCAAGGAAAATCAGGCACATAAAAGCTGTTCAGACCCTCAGAGGATTCTATTTAAAACAGGGCAAACTTTTATAAACCAAGGTTGCGTTAAAATAGTGTTTTTAACATTAATGATGTGTGTTTGATCCAAGCTGTGGAGCTTTGCAAGCCTTCGGTTTATTCTGTAATAAATAGAATAATCAGAATTATGTTATGATTAAACATGCAAAGTCAAGCATGTATAGATTTGTCTTCTTTATTTGTGCAGAAAGCTAAATTTTAATGGCCCCAGCCTCCCGCTGAGGCTTGATGTCTGCACATTGTAAGATTATGTGAGTATTAAAGAGGAGTCGGAGGGAGGGTGCAGTGGGAGAACGTGGTGGTGGGGTTGGTGCTGCAAACAAACTGTAGGCAAAAAGCAACTTTATGTATTATTGAAGGCGATATCAAGGCGAGCAGTTTGCAGGGTTGCCAGTGCCAGGAGGCAGAGTCTGGGTGGGAGCACAGAGCGCCGCCATGCCTTCCACTCCAACGAGCAGTCACTTATATAGTCAACACACTCTGTCTGTCTTTGTCTCCATCTCCAACTCGATCTGCTTTTTTTTTTCTGTTACACACACTCTCTGACCAACTGTTTGTCCTTTCTTATTATTCCTCAGTAATGCTCAACTCTGCGACTTTAGACGTAAGTTTAGATACAAATGAAAGATGAAAGAGCACAGAAATTACAATGAAACAGGGCAAGACAAAGAAAAATATTGTGTGAGTGTGTGTGTGCACTCCTCTACCTTTGATGAGTAATGGTCTGGGGGCAGCCAGGCAAGATCTGATTGGTCGCTCTAATGAGCGTGCTCTGTGCCGAGCATGGGCTCCTGCTTCTGTGACCTTTGCCCCCTATTGACCAAACTGACACTTCATTTTTCACATCTTTCCAATTATAGACTCGCTCCTTATGTTCGCCCCCCCACCCCAATGACTGTCTCATCATCTCTCTGTCTCCTCAAATCTGTTTCTCCAACTTCTTATTGTAGGTTTTTGTTTGTTGGTTGTGTTCATTAAAGTGTAAAATGTCCCGTAGCGCCTGTATGAATGTGCATGTTTGTTGGTTTGTGTCTGAATATTGAATCTGTGGCTATGATTTGTCCAAGTTTCACAAGTTTGGATCTGAACATGTGTGCATGGGATTTTGAGGATAGTATATACAGTGCTTGAAATTTGTAGTTCCCTAAAAGTCAGGTCAGGAAGTTTAGTTAAAAGGTTTTCCTTAAAAGTAGACAATTTAAATGGGAAGTGGGAAGGATCATCATGATCACAATATACAGAAAAGCTCTGAAAGTGTCCTACAAGTACTCGGGATTAATACTCTTGTGTAATTTTACACCACTATGATAGCTAAGTCATAATGATAATTAAAGAGGTGCCATTTATTTGCATTGAGAACTTGTAAGAAAAGATTTGTAAGCAAAAACTGTGCTGGGAAAATAATAATTGTACTCTGGCTTTCCAGGATTGGTAAACTGAAAGAGACAACAGTGGATGAGTAAATAGATTTTTAAAAATGTTTTTACAATATAAATGTCCAAAGTCTCACTATAGTTGGGCTCTTTTGTGTTTTCTGTTTGCATTCGTCTTTCTGATATTGTAAAAGGAGGCTGGATGCAGTGAGATAATTATAATATAATTATTAATTTGTTGCAATTTTAAGATTCATCGCTAGATGTCGCTAAATCTTAGACACTGTACAAGTAAAACCATCATGTGTCCACACTGGTGATGTGTTATGATTTTTAAAGATAATCAAAATGTATTTGCTCAAATAAAAGAATTAAGACACCTTGAGTTAGAAGGGGTTAGAAATTGAGTTGAAATAAACTCAAACTCAATATACGATGGATGTTGCAAGTTCTCCACTTTGGCGTAATCAGATCATAGAAATATGATATTTCTGCTCTGAAAAACGTATCCCTTTTAACTAAAATAATAGCCATGAGATTATGTAATGATTACATCGTGTCTACATGCAGGTGTTAATGCGCATTTGGCTGCAAAGAATATTCTTCATTTGGATCTTTAAACTCAGGTTGCATCAAACAGCTTCTGCCTTTTTTTGCAGCCTGAAGCTACCATGATATGCGTGTGTGCCCACATAAACAAAACACACACATACATACACAACCAGCATCAGAACACAGTGACAACAGTGAATACCGTAGGACATCTTGGACTGGTTTCAGGTTTATATGGGTTAAGAGCTATCACTGCCACGTCATATTGGCTCTGGCAAATTCTGTGTCATTCACTTGGTAATCCCAGTAAGCTGTTTATTTATCTGTTTGGCACTTTACTCGCTCTCTCACCGACTGCTTCAGCCTGTTGTCTCTCTCCCCCCTCACTCATTCTCTTTCATCTTCACATCCTCCCTCTCTTTTGCAGTTTTCCCTTGTCTCCCACCTACTCTCCAATCTCTCCTTTCATTTTACTGTCAGTCGGTTTCTCTCTCCTCATGTATCCCTGTGCTTTTCTCTCCCTCCTCCCCTTTTTTTCTTCCATGCCTCCCACTCACTCAAACACCACCTTTTGTTTATCCCTCTTCTTTCCCTTTCTCTCACCTCCCTTTGTTCCCTTTGCACTTTCAGTCTTCCCCATCACTCTCTTCCATGTTAACCCCTCTTACATTGTTGTTTCTTTAAATACTCTCTTTTTTTATTGTCTCTTTTTACTTTTTCCCATCCTTAGACTTTTTCATTCTTTACCTCCCTTATGCTCATCTCATCTTTTCCTTGACATTTTAATCTTACCTTTCCTCTTACCTTTACCTACCTCCTTTTCTCTCTTGAAACTTCTTCATGTCCCTCTCTCATGTTTAATATTTTCCCTTTATCTCTGTTTGTTAACTGTCTTTGGATTACTATACCAAGTTTTCTCCACACAACAAGATTCGCTCAGTATCAGTGTTGCAGAAATGAGATTGATGAGTGTTTTTTTACCATGTTCGTATCTCTTCTTTTTTGAGGAGTTTTGCTTTTACTGTGTATTTGGTTTGGTTCAGGCACCAACAAAAATGTTTAGGTTCAAGCAATAAATCATTTGGTGAGAGTTAGGAAAAGATCCTGGTTGAGGTTAACCATAAGAATTTACTTCTCAGCATTTGCATCATGTTTCTCGGCTGCCTCGGTGATGAGTTCTTTGGAAATTTTGCAAGCACTTTTTGCAAATCAGCCAGAGACAGCTTATCTTTAAAACAGAATTATAAGTCATAATAATAGCTTGCCCGTTGGCGTGTAGTTCATGGGAGGACGGTCTTGGCTGCTTCTTCACTGACCTTTCTATCTAGGCTATGCCTCTTTTTTTTCACCCTTTACCTGCACAGCCATACAGCTAATGGCCACCCTTCGCCCTTAACTCATTCTTTCCCTTTTCCGCTCATCCATCCTTCAACCGATCTCTTTTATGCCTTCCTTTAGACGTTCTCTTCCATTTCTTCCCTTCGATCTTTCGGTGATTCCTTGTCTCTTGTTTCTTTATCAACTACCCCATGTTCATCTCTCCTCTATGCCCCCCTCCACGGCAAAGCCAAGCATCTCAGAGGAAGGATGCTAGATAGCCTTTAACAAGTGAACTCTCCTCTCTATCCTTTTTTTTCCCCAGCCTTTTTTCTGAGGCTATTCCTGAGACAAACACATGCTCTGCTCTGTCCTCTTTTTTTAACGGGTCACTGCCCACTGATATAAAGATTTTTGTTTCTATCCGGAAGTGTACTCACACTCTCCAATCCCGGAGCTGGTGGAATCGTGAGAAGGTCCATGCATTATGTAAGATTGGTAGTCACCATTTTACTGTTAATAAATGAGAAAAACATTTCTGTAATTGCAAAGTATTTGACAATTAGATCATTTATTTTTTAACAGGATGGTTAAGGATAACTCTTAATCCAGCAGATGTTTTGCAGTGATTCGTCAGTGTCGCAGAAACGATGTGAAAAAGTAAACCTTTTTATTTTTGCATGTGGTTGCAATTCTCACATGCTGCATCCTTAGTTATGGTGTTTATGCTTTGACCACAATGCCGATGGTATTTTTTAGCACTAAATTCCATTGGCAGTGACAAAAAATAGAGGGAGGATCACATTTGCTTCACACATGTCATTAAAATCGGTCCTGGGTGTCTCCTTTCTCCCTAAAGAGCAGACAAAGAAGAAAGCCTCATATTTTTTTCTCCTCCCTCTTTCTGGGAGATCTTTGTAAACATCCAGCAAGCATCGACAAGAAAAGTCAGAGAGCAACCCTGTAGTTAATTAGTCCCGCTCTATTAGCCCAGCTGTGTGTTAGCTAGTTCCTACCAACATGCCCCTTTGTTTAATACCCACAAGCCCTCTGGAGAAGCCCCTCTGCAGTCTTGTATCATGCTTTTCTGTGAAAAGTAATGCTCGAAGGGCAAAGGAAAAGCTAACAGATCATATAGTCCTGCGATGGAAGGGAGTCCCTCATGCACACGAGCAAGCCGTCTCTTTTTCTCGCAGTATAAAGTACTCCTCTTTGCCTGTGTGAATTTGTAAGGACACCCTTTGGCTTCTCCCTGGGCCTGGCGTGCGAAGGAAACAGAATAACATTCAGGCAGTGAATCGGTCAGCTGCAGCGTTGTGGATGCAGGCTGAGCGGAGGAGCAGAGCAGACTGTTTGCTCTGTTTTTGAAAGCTACAGGGTTTCTTTCTCTGCTAGTCAGAACCATCCAGGGAATGAGGCGATGACTGGCGATATTAGATATGTATCACCAATTACCCAGACCGTTTGTAAAGAGTACAGTGTACTGCGCCAAGACAAATGGCTCCCTGTAAGGCTATGTTTTAGTGTCTGCCTGCTTTACTTGTGTCTGAGTAGTGGCCTGAGATTTCTGTTTTTTTTCTTATTTCCAACTTTTAGATTCTGGAGGTTAATGTATTATGAAGAGTTATATTTATGCCAGAATATTTATGCATTGTGAAGCACAGTCTCTATGACTGCTGGTGTTCACTGAATAACATGGTAGTTCTTGTTTTTTTATTTTAAGTGAGGTCAGCGTTCTAGTTGTATACTGTGAGAAGAAGAAAACCAGTAACAGAGAAATCCAGCTGAACAGATGCAAGTATGAAAACAAGAGAAGGAAACCGAAGCAGATTTTGCTGCCAATCCCAGCTGGGGTGAACATGACTGAAGATGTGGCTTCAAAAACATTTGGACCGCCAATTTTGTTTGTTGTGCATTTCATTATCATATCCTGGTGCAACATTTGCCAGTTTATCATTAATCACTGTGCATAACCTTCACTAGCTGTTGTTGTAGCCCCATTGATCAAGCTGGACTATTCCTGACGCTGTCATCCATTCATCCATGCACCCACTGGCCAACCTCTGTGCCCTCCAACAAGGTCAGGCCACAGAGTGCCTACTGCCGTCAGTCATCTCATTGGGCAGTTTTCAGAGCCAGGGTGGGCAATCGTGTACATGGACAGGAGTACCAGGCAATCAGCAGCTAGCTCCTGCTCATCCAATCATTCGGCTTCACGTGGCCCCCTCAAAGTCACTAATTGGTACAATTGTCCAGTAGACTGGAAGAGAGAACTGTGTGTGTTTGTTTTCTATTTTCCCCTTCCTGACTTGATTTTCGTCTTCAGCAGCTAGATGCTGTTTTCCTTTTCAGTTTTAACTAGAACAGTTAGATACATGATATCACATAGGATAGAAGCGTTGAACCACACTCTCACACAGTTACAATTGGAAATAGTTGTTTTGTTTATTTTATGCTTCTGTCTTAGCCCAAATATTAAAATGCTTATATCTGCAAATAGAAACTTGTACCTTAAGAAAGATAGAATTTAAGTTAGCTTGTGTATTGTCTAGACATTGTCTAGACATAATCGAGCTAGATCCATAGTCCGGTAATTGTCTTACTGGTGTCCAGCGTTACCAGTAATCTGTTTAAATGTAAGCCTTTGTGGGTAGATAAAAGGTATGTGGCTCCCTTGATTATTCTGCAATGAGTATTACTGGAGGAGGAAGTACAGTAGCTGGCAGACCCAAACAGGATTCTCATTTTGATTTCCTCAGGGTGTGAACATGGGGAAGAGGATGAAAGTGGAATAAAAAGAAAGAAACAGAGCCAAACGAGAGAGTGAGATGTAAAGGCAAGGCTCTCAAGCTGAATACTGTGGAAACATTTTGATGCTGGAACAGTTGCTGTCTGTGTGTGTGTGTGTGTGTGTGTGTGTGTGTGTGTGTGTGTGTGTGTGTGCGCGTGCACGTGTGTGTGAGAAGAGGCAGACGGAGCAGTTACTCCTAATTACTGTGTTAAGTGCTGCTGAGTGTTGTTTGGGAGTCAATTGAGGTGTACTCACCACTGCAAGCAAAGAGCAACATCAGCTTTTGCCGGGACATGGTACACTCACCGTGTGTGTGTGTGTGTGTATTGTAGTCTCAAATCTGCAGCATCACAAGATCACAGACCTCTGTTCACATGTCATTTATGAAAATCAATATATCACAGACTTTAAAGGTTAATTGGCTGTAAAACACTTTTAGATAACATCCTTAAACAACTGTGTGTTACAGGTAGCAGCGTTTACTCAGCCTCAACTGGATTTACTGCATCTCAAACATTATTACCTCTGCTTAACTGGGAAAAAGGCACGTTGGCTTTTCAGTGTCCAGCCGCGACCTTCCTCTCAGATTAATTGAGAGCTTTACAACTTCTCTCTATCACAGCAGCTGATGTGCCGCCGTCATAGTCATCTTGCAGAAAATGGCCCTTCATGACGTTTTATTGCCTCATGGGCAGAAAGCAAACTCAAGTGGCCTGAGTTTGCCCCTCTGAAAAAGAGGAAATTGTATCAGTTTCCCACAGTGAGGAGTCAGTTTGCTTTTAGGATTAAGGCTGGTATCACGCAGCCACTGAGGTCATGAGGAAGAAAGAGTCTGAGATAGAAGTAAACAAAGTGATCTCTTCTACTCTTGTCTATGAAATAATCTTCTGCTTTGTAAATCAGCTTTTCTTACTTGGTTTTATTGGTGTGAGTTAACATATCATGTGTGAGAAGGTAAATAATCGTAAAACCATCTGATAAGTTATCGGAGTTTATTTGACTTTTATACTTTGGGATTTGTGTACTCTGTGAGTGTATTTCATTGTGTGAGTCTTATATTGGTGTATATTGTCTCAATCTTTCCCCTCACCTGTCTCTTTCCCTTTCCTCTTTGTCTTTACTCAATGATATACTCAATTTTGACTTTGTGTAATAGGATTCTGTAAAATTACTGGCACATTTTGACAGTGAATGAAATGTTTCCTCTCCTCTCTGCTATTTTAAATTTTCCCTACGTTGGTTCAGTCCGTCTCCATGTGTCTGTTGGTTGCATGTGGGCATGTTTGCATGACCAAAGAAATGCAAAGTCTAGCCTAGGCATTTCAATATGCCTTGTGTGCACAATTTACATGAAATCCATATTCATTCATGACATGCATCCACATGAAATAGCTTCCTTCTTGCACTCCCCCTCTCTTGGAGGCCTTCACTTAGACTCTGTACTTGATTAGTATGTGTTCTGTTCAGAAAGTCTGTAAAATAAATATGGCTTATGCCTTTTAAAGTTGCCTTTGTTGCCTTTTTTCTCCTTATTTCATCCATAAATGCACTTGGATGAGATGCACTGAGAAAAAAACCCAAGAGGTTCTACTTCATTTGCTCCACAGAGGGAGTGCAAGCGGGAGGGAAATGTATCTTTAGCTCCCATGTTATAATTGTGGCACACTAATGATGTAGACAGATTCTCACTGTCTGTTTACAGGAAGCACTCTTCTTTAATTTGTGACTGGTGTGAATGCCAAATGCCTATATCTAATTACTGGTGTTTGCTAAAAGATCCTATTTACACAACTTCTGTGCCTTGTAGATGTCTCGGAGGGAAAGAATATGACCAGAGAATATGACAAGAAAACTTGAGCGTGCTAAGATGGTAAAAAGTATTCCTCCTCAACTATAAGATGAAAATATCTTCTTTCTGCAGGAGATCAAAATAAAGCGAAAGGAGGTCTTTCACTCTGACACAGTGCCTCTAAATTTGAATTTTTTAGAAACGGTTAATTGAGCGCTCCATTCAAGTTTATGTCTGCACAAAGCGCCACAAATGGCTCAGTCCTGGTGTAACTGTGTCCTAAAGGAAGATGCCACTTTGTCAAATTACTGGATATCTCCTTTCAGAAATAAATTCTGTTGCTTTGACTTACAAATCTAAACAAGGTGAAATGTGATGTTGCACTTGTCTTGCAAATGAATAGGAAAAACAGCATATTCATTTTCTTGTGCAATTATATTTGAGGTTGCATGCGTGTCTCTGTGAATGGTATTGTGTTCTTAGTGACAACTTTGGAAAAGTCAGCAGTTTTTGTTTGTTTTTTTTATTTAGTAGTTTTTATTGTTTGGCTCCAGATTGCCTGGAATCACATTCAGATCTGTTCACACAGTCTTAAGCACACATCGAAGGTCTCATAAAGGAAAATGCCCTGACTCTTAATCGGAGCAATACAGGTTCATAGGGAATCTGACAGTAAAATCACAGCGACTCATCACTGATGTGTCACAACACATTATGTCTGGCCCATAAAACGACCTTAAACTCTCCGTCCTCCGTCTGCCTTTGCACTTCTCTCAGTGCTGACTGCGTCTCCCTCCTCCTCCTCACTTGAAAAGGAGCTGAGCTCAGGGCCCAGGAGGCCACTGATCAGATAGATGTGAACTTTTCAGGGAAAACCCTGATAGCAGACTGCAGGACTGGAGAATATAGGCAATCACATCTGCCTGCTGATTACAGAAGTGAAGGACAAGATGATATAATTTTTTTTCTTTTTCCCACAAGTAATTTCCTCTTGTTTTTGCAGGGAAAGTTACAATTAACACTTATGTGTGCTACTAATTTTAGACAGATGTGAAAGACGATTGGGGAGTCATCTCAATGTAAAAAAATGGAAAGCAAGATAAGAAATGGAGAGGGAGAGCAAAGAGACAGGGAATTAGTGCATTGTTTGATGGATAGCCCATTGGCCCACAAGAAGACACAAACAAGCAGCTCACACGCACACAAACACACACGTTTATTTAGGCTTTTGATAAAGAGATTAGCTTCATCATCCTTTGCTCTTAAGCTAGCCAAGGGGGTCCATGTTCAGGAAATCCTGGCTTTCCTGACACATGGGCTTATTGGGGGAACCTGGTTAAAGCAAAGCTTATATTAAATTATTAAAGCTCATAATTCAGAGCTGGGCTATTTTAAATTAGGGTGTTCTGGTCAAAGAAAATGTCTGAGGAGAGTCTAAAGAAGAAGGTGAAAAAAAAACAGAATTGGTACAAAAACTAAGAAAGGAAGGAAAAAAGAGGAAAGAGGGTGGAGTCATGCCAACTGTTTTTTTTTCTTTTTTTGTTGCCTTTATTATTAGCTCTATAGCAGTGGTTGGAGTCCAGCTTAAAGCTACAAACAGCGAAGGGCTAATTTTAGCCTCCAAAGAGGATAAGGATAAATAGCTTGCTGCCAGTTTGCCATATGGTCCCCCTGCCGATTATATTGTGTCAGGAATATTTTCACCCCACCTCCACCCTTATACACACAAACACAAAGACATATCAGTTGTTTTAGTATTTATGAAGTACAGCAAATACAAAGGGAAGCAACTTGTGAAACTGTGACGGTCAGATAGGACAATCAAGTGTCATTTTTTTATGGATTGCCACAGTTTCCAGCTGCATTGTAACATTTGGCCTCTTCTGTAATCTTATGCAACTGGGTTTTTATTCTCACTTGTAAATATGAAACCTGTAGAAGAATAAAAATGAGCCTCTCTCAACCAGCACACATGCATATGTTCACATGTAAATGCAACACACACTCTCACAGCTACTCTCCATTATTCTCTCACTCTCTCCCTCAAATTGAAATAATTCAATTTATGGACACAGTTCCAGACCTCCCTGGCTAAGACCATTATGCATGGAGCCCCCCCTCCTTTCCCAACAAAAGAAAGGGAGAATTTACCAGCCAGCTCTTCAAACTACACCCACACAAAGCAAATTTCATGTGGAGAAAAACACCAGCAAAAGCACCATTTTCGGTCACAACCTGCATCCCTGTGTTTTTTTTTAATATGGGTTGATGCTAACTTTTTTTTCTAGCCCTTATCTTGGTAAAGGCTGCAATAAAATTAGAAATACATGCTTCAGTTCATTGAAATTTAGTCTCAGCTTAGATTTTTGTAGAGTGAACCATGTCTCTGTCTATAGCATTGAGTGCTACTGCATGGTATCAGTGCAATCAACAGCCTAAACCTTTTCAGTTTAGACTTTTGTCCCAATGAGAAGTAAAAAAGATGTGAAATACCATGGCTGAGATGTTGTGAACACAGGTAACCAGGCATGTGGTAAATTGAAGGTAGAGGGGTTTAATGTGAGT
This sequence comes from Craterocephalus amniculus, assembly GCA_036024015.1. Taxonomy (NCBI): domain Eukaryota; kingdom Metazoa; phylum Chordata; class Actinopteri; order Atheriniformes; family Atherinidae; genus Craterocephalus; species Craterocephalus amniculus. The sequence continues at coordinate 17,970 of JAVQJG010140519.1, forward strand.
CTTCTGGCCAAGGCTTGACCCAAGGCTGACCCAGACCAAATATGCTGTCCCTAGAGGTCCCCTCCCATTGGTCCCTTTGACATGGATACCTGCTATAGGGATTCGGCTGAGAGATAAAGACATTGCCAAGCTTTTCTAAGAGTTAAGGGAGGGAGAAGGAGGAAAGAGAAGGCTAGATTACAAATACCTGTAGATAAACACAGGGGCAGCAGGCTGGGCTGGAGGGCAACATGGGCGTTTACTTTGTGTGTTTGCAGAGCAACACAAAGCTTGCCACTTGTGGTGCACACACTTGTAAACACATATTTGGATGTAACCTGATCGTCCCCTCTCGCTCCAAGCCAGTGAAACTCAAAGAGATGAGCAAGGATTGGGGGCAGAGATTCTCACTTGTGATAACCTTTGCACAGAAGGCCTGAATAGCAGTGTTAACAACACACACAAACTGCATATATGTATATTGTACACTCCAGCTCCCACTGGGAATGCCGGGTCTTTGTTCCATTGAGATTCTCTTAAGCAGCAGAGGGGTCATACTCTTACAGGAAGTGACCCCCAGAGAGGGCTGCCTCTTTCAGGAAGTGACTTGGTGGGACTGTGTGGCGAGAACGCCAGCATCCATGGGGGGCATATCATTCCTGTCCACATGGGCTCATGCTCCACAGGACATGGGTTGCTGTAAACCCACTCACTTCCTTTTCCTCTGCTTCTGTCCTAAAAGTCTTATCAGAGCTGCGTATGGGCTGGCTGATAGGACTACAAATGCCCCACATCCCCACAACACCACATCCTGTGCCTATCAAGGCCGTGACAAGGAGGGGGAGTTGAGATGCAGTGTTGCATCGAGAGGGTAATCTTTAATACGCCAGCTTGTGAAGAATAATTGTGAATGCTGTTGAGGGAGTTTTTCAGAGGGCATTCTATGGTGATATAGATGTATGTTTACCCATAAAAAATGTGCTAAACCCCTGAAATTTGAAATGCAACCACTCAACAATCAAAAGTGTTTCAGCAGAGTGGGTTGTAGCTCAGAAAATGCCTTATCTTGTTTTTCTAACCATCCCCTCACTAACCTGAGCTTGTAGGTGTAGAATAAGTTATACTTGCTCATAATAGTAAATCTTCTGTTATTCCGAAAATGAATAAGAAAAGAAATCCTTCTCCTTCGAAACTAATGTGTTATTTTTAGCACATGCCACCACATGGTTAGCGTGCCTGTTTTATCTAACTACATGCTTCAGTTTGGCCCGTGCTGATAGGTAAGCACGAGTGGGAAAATCCATGCGCATTAACACATTTTTTTTTTATCAGAGGTTGTGTCATTCATACATTAACAATATGGGACATTGCAAACGCAGTCAATTGCTGCGCAGCTTTACCAAACAAAGTAGGATTTTTAGTTTGGTAAATGGCAGTACACCCCTAAATATGAAGGCATAATTACAGATGGGGCAGACTGGTTGTTGTCACTGAAATGATTCATTTAAACTTAATTTTAGTTCATTAAACTAGTGGTGTTGATAGACGAGGTGAAGTTTAGCTACTTAGTACTCCCAAACATAGTCTTAAAATTTGGTTCACTGGAAAGGGCCATTTTCAGGGATGTATTTTTAGTAAAATCGGATTCGCTAAATATAATAACTTCCTACTTCAGCTTAGCTCTCAAAGGTAGTTTGAGTTTATGGAGTGGACCTTTTGATGGCTCATGCATTTCACAAGTTTATCATGTGGAAAATGGATACATGTACTGAATTTTGGTCCAGAGCAAAGTCAAATAGGATGTTTTTCCTTCAGATTAGCTTAAGGTTCCTCTCTTTGTCCTACATCTATATTGAAAGACTTTGGAACGCCCTTCAGCACATCAGCTGACTTTTGGAAAGGGCCACGGTGTCATTGTGCTGTTAAGTGCTCTTAGCTTTTGTTATACTCCTTGTCCTCTCTACCATCCCCTCCCCCTTCCCATCTTCCATAGTCTATTTGAGTTCCTCCCTCTATCTGTTTGCTGTGTGGCGAGTTTGACTGAAGCTCGGCGAGTCAAAGGTGTCAAAAGCCATCCAAGAAGCAGTGAAACAATTGAGAGCGAGAGTTAAGTGTTAGAAAGCAGCAAAAGACACACAGTTCCAGGGAACTTACCATTTTCATGTCTGCGTGTTTGTGTCAGAGGCGAAGAAGCTTTGTGCCCCTCTCGCAAGTGCTCCCATTTGAACTAAGTCTGGCCTTCTATCTTCAGGTTAGAAAAAAGAAAACGGCAACACAAAGGCAAGAGGAGAAAAATCAATAGTTACACAGCAAAAGTGCTCAACATGAAAGGATGAATTCATCGGCCTGCACTTTTATTCTGGCTTGTACTATGTGTTTCTTTCTCCCTTATTCTTTCTTTTTCAACTGATGAAGAAGTGGGAATACAAGGCAGTGGATGTGTGTGTATGTGTGTACGCATGTGTTTCTGCGCGGGAAGGCACATACTGTAGTTTAATGTCGTGTCGCGTCCTGAGCTTGAGGCAGTTTCCAGCGTGTCAGGCAGCCTGTGGTGATGACCCTTTTCGGGAAAATAGCACAGAGAGAGCAGTCACATTTACACTGACATTTTTGCCATCACCTATGGCTATGTCAACAGGCCTGATCCCCCCACCCCCACCCCCAGAGCAAACAGTGGATGGGCCTCAGCCATAAGACACAGAAGCATAAGAACGCAGAGAAAATGAGCAATAACACAAACACAATATTTAATATTTAACAAGAATTTGGACTATAATACCCAAACATATAGGATCCAGTATGACGTCTTACAGTAATGGTGCTTGATGCCTGTGCAAATTGGAAAAACGGAAAGATATTCACTATGCAACCAAATTAAACTGTAAACAGCATAATGTTTAAGAATTTTGATTCTAGTTATTTTGTTTTTTTGCAGACTGAATGACTGAATAATCCATTTCGTCAATGAAATCAGGAAACCTAAATGTCTGTCAAATATGTCTATCTCTACACTTTTATGAGCACATGTGATAATGCAAAACACATGATGTAGCATGCACTAATCTCTGCCTATGTTCAGTATGAACCTATGCCTAAATCATGTGACATAAATCATATTAGCCTGAGGTTTGACAGACACTCCTATTTATTCCTCAATTGTACTCCCTTTTTGGTTGTTGTAAAACACATTCCTTTCATCTTACTTCCTGATCGCTTTCCTGAATCACATCGACAAATGAAATAATTGCTCTAAACTTGGCTCAGATTCTCACAACTCTCCAGTGTGCTTTAATAACAAATAACCCTTGTGAATGACTCACCAGTTACTGTCATTATTGAATGTGTCAGTGTTGCTCCACAAAACTGTCATCATCCAGAGTAACTGGCTTTGTTCTTGCAAAGCACCTTATTTACTGTAATTACTTCAATGGAATTATCTTTGATTACAGGAAGCAATTACTTTGCTCTCTTTTGATTGTTTACCTGGCAAGCTCCATTTTTTCCATTTGTAATAATGACGGTTTTCTCTTTCTCTTGCCAAAGCTATTAATCTAATATGTTGTCGCTGATTTATGCTTTACAAAGATAATTCTCTTCCTCAGAATAATAATACCAAAAAAGTGGCAGAAGGTTTAAGCAAAGATCTAACAACACAAGAGACTCGGCAGGAAGAGAAGTCTAGACTGGCCATATTGTTTTTTCGACAGCGCATGTCATTATCTGCAGAGTAGACGTTCGTTTCTTTCCATCTCTCCTCCTCCTTAGGAATAAAAGGGTTGGCGAAACAGCATTGGTCACAGAGGGTGTTTTGTATTGAAGTATAAGTGTGTGTGTGTGTTGGTTTAGTATACTTTTCTAGCAATCATTGGAAAGTTGCCTCATGGAAGAGTTCAGGAAACCGGTGCATGAGAGTAATGTGTGTCTGTGTTGGTGCACTAAAGGGGGCAGATGCTTATTGAAAATGTAGCCCTACTTGGAAGTTGCATGGCAAGGAATTCCTGCATGTTCAGAATATTTGAAGGTGGGAGGGGCCTCCAGAGCCATGCAAAGGGAACCCCCTACAGCCTGCAACCCCCTAATGCATCACCCTCTGCAAGTCTAGAGCTTATGAATGGCCTGAATACAATAAACGCCACTTTTTTCTTCGCTCCCTCCCTCTTGCAAGCCTGTCTTTACCCCTCTGAGGATTTCTGGGAATGTTATGTATGTGTGTTTCTGGAAGAGTATGTGTGTTTCAGTGTGAGTGCTAGAGAGGAAAAAGAGTGAGAGGGAGAGCACTTTAGTGAATGTACACCAGCAAGTGTGTATGCACTTGGATGTATGAATTTCTCACCTGCCCATATGAGATGTGTGTGTGTCCCATGTGGGACGGGAGAGCAGGCCCCTGAGGCCTGGGTCTTTCCTGGGCAGCCAATCCAGGGTCATGTGAGCTTTCTGGGGTGTGAAACTCTAGGAGTGGCCTATGAAGGATCAGCTCCAGGTCACTTGCATTCATAGTGAAAGACACACTCGATCTTGCAACAAATGGCCTTTAGACTAAAAGACCTGTCTCCACTCCTTCTCCTCTTAGGCCATCCACAGCCTATAAAGCCTTGCAAAAACATCTCACAATATCCTCAAAAAACGCTTAACCATCTGTGACTCCCCACACAGGATCCGACTCATGACATCTGGCACAAAGCTAATATTCATAACCTTTATTTCTCATCACAGCAGTGATTCTGGGAAAAAAAAATTATTAGAAAGCTAAATGTCATAATTCTCCTGCGTTGCGCCAGAAGCGACGTGGCAGACAAAATCGCTATTTGCAGATGAATGACCAGCGAATCCATGTCTGTTAATTTGCCAGGCAGCAGAAAAATGGCTGACACCTCAGAATGGCACGTGTGCCCATGCACAGAGGGCAGGTAGTACCAGTGTCGCTTTTTATGCCGTGAGATGGTTCATAATCAGATCATAACAGATTAGCCTAGATACTACTTGATAATGTCAGCATATGCCTTGAGAAAGAGAGATGCATAGAAGTGATAAAGAGACGAGAGGTAGATGAAGAAACGGAGGAAAGGAAGATTAATTGACACTCACCAGATGAAGAGGTAGACTTGACGTTTTTAGTGTACAGAGTCTATATTTTCAGTGTCCTATACGTTCAGTATTGTCTGTTAAATATCATTAGCTGCTGTTCGATGTACAGAAAGCAAGTTCATGCTTCCACTGAGGAGAGACAACAATGTGCCACACTTGCCCCCCAATACAGTGCAGATATCCTCTATTAAAACTCACCAGTGCAGTAAAAGGAGAAAAAGAGAAAGGAAATGAAGTAGGAAGGATGAGACTGCTCGGATGAAATATGAAGTGGCAAAATAACTCGGATAAAAGTCAACGAAGCTGAACGAGCACACAAGTAAGCAGCAGTTTAGCTAATGCTACCAAACCGATTGGTAATGCATGAAGAAAGTTATCCTAATTTCTGTGTGGTTATCTTTTTGCACACAGTCTGTGTGTGTGAGTTTATGTGCAACTGTGTATTTTTGTATACAGCGTGAGAGGGGACTGATAAAATATTCCTTCCCTTGGTTGGCCCCGGGGCATTTCAACTGCCCCTGGCTCCTTCCAGTCAGTGGCCTGCTCCTAATTGCCACACACACATACACACACACGCACACACGTGTACACACAGACACACACACACTGTGGTGGCTGAAAAAAACACAAATGCACGAGGAAAGGCAGTGAGATGCACACACAGACGAATGCACATCTATGCATGCATACATTCTTCACACACAAACACGCACCCCCACCGCTCTTGCATTGATTCTACCCCTCACCCCCCATCCCCCTCCCAGTCCCTCCTCTAACTAGTTGCAAAGACGTTGTCATGGCTGATCAGTGAGCCAGGCCCACGGTTGTGCCTGTGGCTTTTCCTCGTGGGGGGACTGGAGCTTGCTAGCTTAGCACCCCAATGCTGTATGCATGCAGCCCAGGGTTACAGCCTGCTGAGGCCCTTAATAAGGCTGGCAGTCTGTGTATGGAGAATGACTGACTGGTTTATTGGCTGAGGGGCTTAATGGTTGCCTGGCTAGCTTTCTGACTGACTCACTGAATGACTGATTGAAGGACTGACAAGTTTGCTTTATGGCAGACTAACCAACTTGTTCACTGGCTGACTGATTTGGTGGCTTTATAGTCTGACATCTTACTGGCTGGCAGAATAACAGAGTACTCAACAGCCTGATTGACCACCTGAAAGGGTAATAGTCTGACTGACAGACTGTTAATATCACTGAGGTAATTTTTTGTGTTAGAAATGCATTTAAATCCGTTTCTGCCCAGTCATACCAACATCGTAGAAAAGTAGGGTTTAATTTGAACTTCTGAGCATGCCCAAGAGGCTTGTGTCTTTTACTTTGAAAATTCCCAGTATACCAAGACAATAAACTCGGGTTTTGTTAGCTTCTATCTCCAGCATTCATCAAAAAGCCATAGTTCATCCTCTTTACAGTATCTTCTACAGTGTTAAGGTGTGTTCAGCATGTGCGACAGGCATCATTTGACAAGCTGAAAGTGATGCAATACCATGGGAATGACCGAAATGTGTGTTGCAAGCAAAGCCGTTTCAAAGCTATTTCTTTTGACTGCAGTGCAAACCTAGAGAACATGTTGTGCCTTTTTCAACTTGTCTTGTTATTTTTACAAGATGTGCAAAATCACATGACACCCAACAGTATGTGTCTGTTAACATTTTGTCAGTTTCGTCCATCTTAGAGAAAGCTTTCTGAGCAGTTTTGCTCTTGGTGTTAGAAAAGTTAATATCAAAGCCCTGAAATGAGGAAAAATATTATCTGCATTACATCAACTGACTTTCCCTTGTCTATTTTTTTTTCAACTGATTAACTCCAATGCATCACAGTATCTCCTCCCCTTCCTACCCATTATTTTCTCCCCCTTCACTGATTCCATCCGTGGCTGGAGTGTGAGCTTGTCTGTTGTTGTTCTAAAAATTCTGCCTTTCCTCCTCCTTCTCCATGTGAGCTTTCACCTTCCATCTCTCAAAAGTGTTCTTTCCCCCACTTTAACTCTCTCTTTTTCTGACAGGCTGTGACATTTCCCCAACATGGCTGCTGAACACGGCTTCAGCACCCTTCGTACTTTAGTCTTCATTACTCCTAGTCTTCCTCTTTTCTCTCCTGCCATGCTTTCCTTACTTGCTGGGGTTAAAGAAAAGCAAAAATTAGCCGCAGACCTTGTACAGGTGATTGGTATCAAATTGCACTGAAAATGGAAATACCAATAAAATTGATAGCCCTTCTCCAGCTCCCTCCCTCCTTCTCCCCTTCTAGGTAAAGTAAATGTCTAAAGGTTAGTCTTAGTGGTGGAGATGGAAGAGGAGAGAAAGGAATATTAGGATATGTTAGAGTTTCCTGATCTGGTTTAGGTTATGGGTGACGAAAATAGTCGCTAGAGAATGCTGATTGTGAGCATACTTTTTGCCCCCCTTTTAACTTTCTGCTTTCTCTGTCCCCTTTTCTGTATGCTCCCCTTACCCCCTTCCTCTCAGTGCTTCTCATGATATCTCACCTTTTCCTCAGCTTGCATACTCACTCACTCCAAGATGGTGCTCCAGCCGTTTGCTTCTGTTTTCCCAATTCGCATGGGACAAGCCCCTAGGTTTGTTATTGTAGGCTTTGCTGAACATGAGCCGGTCTTTACAACGGATTGAAAGCATTTGCTTCCAATGAAAATCTGGTCTTAGATTACAGGGCCTCGGCGCGGCTCACCCCGCTTTTTCCAGCAGACAGAGAAGAAGCAAGACAGGAGGGGTGGGTGTATTTTAGCCCTGAAACAGTAGGAAGAAAAACTCGATTCACTTGTTAGGCTTAGGATGTGTTTGTCCCAGGCTAATGATGTAACTGAAGCTTGCAATGTGAGTATGTTTTCAGGACAGAGGAAGGCTGAGAAACAGGGTGCAGGCTACTTTATGTGAAGGTAGCACTGAAATGGCTTATCATGAAGTCATTCTACAACTGTAATTATTTTAATATGAACACATTTTCACCTGTTCTTACTGTCAGATGTTAGGATTTTCTACTTTTTTCATTGTTGGACTTTAGACTGAACTTCTTTGAGTCTTTGAAATGCACAGGAACTTTTTTCTCCTCAGTAAATCTGCCACTTTATGGGTGAATTAGAAACTGGACAACCTGAAGAATGTGCACACAAATAAAACATATGTGAAAATAATCAATACATAAACATGCATCTGCATTTGAAGCCCCTATCTATTGACTTTCAGTAAACTGTTAAAGGCTGCTTTCTTTGTCAGAAAGACTCATCTTGCTGTGTTGCTTTGCCTCTGTTTGGTGTTACAGTAGCCCAGCCCTTGCACCGGCTTCATCTCCATATGTACATTATCAGTGTCTAGTGGGTGGCGTTTGCATCAGCGCTGCAAAATCCATGCGGAGTCAGCCCTTGTTTTATCCCTCCCCCACCCTCAAACCGTCACCTCCACTTCCACATGAGGTTCATTAAAAAGCCTTTAAATATGTGTGCATATGTATCTCCTTCTGCCAGAGCAGTCTGGGAGACAGAGTGAGAGCTGGCCGAGAGTGTTGTTTCGTATGGATCGCTGAGAGGCTCTTTCTCTTAATGGTGTATATAATTCAGGTGCCCTCCAGGCATGCTTTCAGGAATTCTTTTGCCTGAGGTAATGGGGAGCAAAGGCCTGGGTTTTAGGCCCTTGATTATTCCATTGATGTGGAAGGCTGGAAAAAAGTCATCTCCAACCGGATTAGAGCCAACATCCCCATTAATTATCGATGAATCTGGGCTTAGGGTTTAGTTAGGTGCTGGGTGTCGCCCTTTGTACGTTAGCGGCGCGCAGGCTCGCTCCAGCACAGTTATCTACTCTTGCTACAGTGAATAGACCTGGAAGCTTTAGAAGTGCTTTGTGTGTAATCAATAAATAACTGGATCCAATTTGGCGCACTGCTTTGCTGTTTTTTTATTTTCCTTTTTACTTCCTCTCACTTCCAGTGGAGAAAGGCGATGCGGGACAAAAGTCAGTTATTTTCCACTGAAAAATCCAGCATTGAGGATGCCACTTGTTTACTTCGCCTCATGTTTCTTTTATGATTATCATCTTCATTGAGGGTGGCTCGCCTTTTTGAATAATGATAATAACAATTAAGCTTTTCATAGCCAGAGATGGGAAGAGTCGCTTTCTCTCTGCCAGAGCCGTATAGAAGATGTACAGTAATTGGGTGTTTTTGAATATGTGCAATGTGTGTGTTTGTGTGTGTGTATGGGTTCAGGTTGTTGAGCCTGAATCCAATGAAAAGGCCCATGGAGTGCCTTCCTTTCACTTCTTCTCTCAGTGCTCAAATACTCTGAGCTGTCTCTGTGTTCCCCTTAGGTAAGGTTAACTGGCCTTAATAGAGCCTTATCGAAGCCCTACAGGTTGCTGTAAGCAGCCGTGACGCCATTGTTATGAAAAGCAGCCAGCTTTGTTAGCGCTGTTTGTGCCTCTGACTTCCTTTTTTCCACTTATTTTCCTTTATTTTCTGCCTCCCCCCCTCCTTGCAACCTTGCCTTTTGTAGTGCTGTGTTACTCTTTCCACCTCAGGTAAAATGGCAGAATGCGCTGGGGCGACGCTTCAATAACTATTTTCCCCTCAGGATAATAAAGACTAAATCTCTCTGTCATTTTCAATTCTGCGTAGGCTTGGATGGGAGAGTGGGGAAATGCGACCTTACAAGTCCTTTGTGCTCCCCTCTTCTCCTTTCTCACAGAAGGATGTGAGCGCTTACTGTGTTTCCAGTGAAGTGGGGTG
>JAVQJG010140523.1:0-30449 GCA_036024015.1 Craterocephalus amniculus
CTCCAATGCCCCTGATTACCTCCAACAGGTGTGCTCAATCTGCTGCCTGCAGGCTGGAGGACACACTCAGAGCTGATGCACCCAGGTAGAGAAGGCGTGGCCTACAGCTCAGCTCAACATATATTGTATATAGTTTATTTGACTTTTTAAAATGAAACATGTTCGGCATCTTCTGAAACAAAAGTGTGACAGGTAATGTATAGCATTGCTCAACAAGATCAGAATTTATCAGCACAAAGATGGCAATGTATAATATAAATCAGGAAAGAATTTGATGTGTGAATAAAATGCCCAAATACAAAAATTGTTTTTGGCAATGAATGTTATACCATTGGATGACCTATATTAATGCTTTTATGTTTTGCCATCTTTGCAAAAAAAATGCATTTAATGGATGAGCAGAAGAGTTGGCTTGTGCCTATGAAAAGCTCACAAAAACATTCTATACAAAAGGTTCATTGTGCTACAGACACTTCTTTGATTTGAAGTCCAAAAAATAAAACATATCTGTAATGTACAGTAGTAATCCATCTTTTTGACAAACAGGGACATCATTAGCATGTGGTACTTCTGTACACAGCCATAACAGGACCAAAGTGTAGTTGGTCTAATTTGTCTAGCTTGTTTAGTTATTCCAGTAAAATCAAGTAAAATCAAAGAATACAAAAAAGGTTTGTATGAGGAGTCATTTTGAAGAGATGAGTCAATTTGTTGACCTAGTCTCTCCAGGCAGCTCAATTCAAAATTTTGTCGGCTTCATAGCAAAAGCCTTATCACCTCTGGGTTTGAACAGTTTTAAAAGACTGGACGTCAGATATGTGCTTATAAATTGTCTTTTTTTCTGAACATTTACCTTTGTGTGTTTTAGTTTAATGTTCCCTTCACATGATATTAAGTAATCCGCCACTGAAAAACACATTTGTCTCTCAAATGCCTTTTTATAATCTTTCAGCATTATAACTCTTTGAAGCCAGAAGCAGGACATAACCTCCATAAGTTTTTTTTCTACTTTTTTTTCTCATGGCATTTATTTAATGGCATATAAATTCTGTTCAGAAAACGTAATCCCAGAAAGACAAGCCTTTGCCATTTTAGCGCTGTAGTCTCAAAAAAACTGTCAAGAGGGAAATCCTAAACACATCCTAAAACAACAGCATTTTTGAAAAGCCATTTTCTAATCCAAACTTTATTTAATCGTTCATCAACCCTATTCAAGCAGTAATAGTAGCTAGACCTAACAAAGTGGAAAAAGAATTAAAGTTTGTAAAAAGTAATTATAATGCTTCTGCTGTCAAGTCTAATGAGTCAAAGTCCGGCAATTCAACCCTCTACCACCCCTCCAGTCTCATTAGGTGGATTTTGTCACTTGTTCATAATTCGCAATAGTGGGCATATTCCAATATACAGTATTATGAGCTTCATAGTATTGCTGGTACCTGTGTAAGCCGACAACCTCTCCTTGGACAAAAAACAAGCATTTAATGCTCCAAGTTCAAATATTTTGCAAAAAATTGTCTTATTTTTGTGCCTTTCATTCAGTATTTATGTTATTTTTCAGTCTGGGCTCATGAAAAATTTATTATAATAATAATAATGATAATAATAATAATAATAATAATAACAACAACAACAACAGCAGCATTAATAATAATAATGATAATATGCCACATCAGATCATGTGACAACACTTTGTATGTATTGTGAAAGGATGACATCTTGCTCTATATTTCAACTTTAACAATTAAGCATGTCATATAATCCATGAAAAGAGACATATACAAAGCTTAATGTGCATAAATAATGTGAAAACTCTGCCAGAAATGGTGCGCTATTTATATGCACTACCATGAGAACAAGTTGTCTCCTTTGCCTTCATCAGTTAAGGTTTGCTTGGTTGAGTGGGTAGCATATGGTAGAGGCTGGAAACTCCAGATTGTTTTTAAGATGTCTCAAGCTCAAACCTTCATAAACTATATCACTGTGTTTTGCATTCTATTAGCATTTTAATGGCTTCATCAGGAAAAAAGAAACATTTCAAAGTGATGAAAAGAGGTATTTCAGCACTTGTGGGTTTGCTCCTTTTCTTAAAAGCAGCATTTCTGATTCCCTCTGCCAACTGCTGTGTGAAAAATAAACTGGAAGCAATCAGCCATTTGTTATTCAGTCAAACCTTTATTCACTGGTTGAATTAGGCCAAGTGAGCACAAAAAAATTGTATACAGTTATTAATGCTGATGTCTGGAGATATTTCAGATTCTGGGTTTACAGTTCAGGGTTGTCAGCTGAGCCATGTCTTAATCCAGTCCATAGCTTAGAAGAATTATAAATATGGCATCTGAAGTGTCTTTATATGGTTGCCTACTGTTTTAGATGTATCTAAAATATGTAGATACATCTACATCTACTAGTTAGATACATCTACTGTTTTAGATACATCTAAAACAGTAGGTAAATAAGCTCCAATGTTTCTTTTGTTATTTTCTTTAGCGTAGGAACCACTGAACCATCCTTCATAAAAGAATGAAGATAATTCCATCCCATAAGACCTTCCAGAGGCAACTTTTAAATCAATGCTCGTTCATATTTATTCTGTCATGCTAACTGGGATTTATGTGGATAAACATGAAGTCAGAGTGGAAGTCTGAGAAAACTTTGAGTCACTGAGTCACTTTGTTTCTTCTTTTTTTTTCTTTTCTTAATACACTATTATTCTATATGAGCACTTATTATAATTATACATATTTTAATTGATCATAAGCATTCCATATGGTAGCTTCTGTGTGACAGAGTGATAAGATTGCTTTGGACAAAATATCCAAAGCTCCTGCTTTTTGTTGAACATTTGTAGTTTCATTGCTGCAGATATCAAAGCTGAGTTTAGTTGGATTGTAATTGCAGTCCTTACAAATTCCTGCCGCCACCTCTCCTTGATTCCGTGATATTTTCCATTACGGTCAAGAAAAAGAGCTGAAGAAAAGATAAAGAGGTACATTTTTTAGACTGTGCAACCCTGGTCGGCACTCTCATCTTGCTTCAATGTCTTCTGGGTCTGTATTCTATTTTCCTTTAATCCAATGTTGGAATGTGTTACTTTCTGATGCAATTATTTTAGACCACTGTCAAGACATAACAGGATTTTCTGTCTTAGAGCAATTTTAGCCTACGAATTTCAAGTTTCCCTGCTCCACTTGATCTTTCTTTGAACGAGTGTGCTCTGTGAGGTTCTTTTCTTTTTCTTGATGTGAGGTATGGGATCTCATAAATCATCCCTCACTTCTCTTTTCCGTCTGGATTTTGAACCTGAGGGGGTGTATGAGAGACTGGTGCAGTTTGATGTGGGGCTTTATATGGAATGGATCGGATGTATTTCATTTCCCTTTGTATGCTGTGATACCATGGTTATAGGAAAGTGTGACCATGCTGATATAAGTATGATTGGATGTCTGATGCTGCTGAAAGAAAGCTCGACAATTAAGAAATGCTACTCCTGCAGGTGGAATATTCCCACTTTATTTAATGCCTTTTTCTACTTGCTATTATACCTTTTAAGAGTTTTTCGAGGTAAAATGAAATAATATCTCTGTATGTACCGCACACCCAGAAAAATCTTTTAACAAAATATGTAACAAAATACATTTTAGATGTATATGAACCTCTTTTTGCTTTTACTTCTTGGCAATTTTGAGGTATATTCTTGTAACCAAACAGAATTAATGTGAACTGTGAGCTTCCAGTGTTAATTGGGACAAAGCAAAACTCTGTTTATATCAACCGAGCCCTGAAACTCCTTCTCCTCACTCGGTTTTCATTTCCAGCAGCTTTATAAGTGTTCTGAGCAAAAGCATAGTGCTGATGTACAGGCGAATGTGTGTGGGTGGAAGAGACTATGGAGGGAAGGAGAGGAAATAGTTTACTGTCAGGAAAACAAGTGGACTGTTTTTCACACTTTGCATTAGTCTGATTAGACAATTTTCATATTTTTCTTCCAACTTTTTTTAAAAGCAATGATAAGAATTCCTGTGGTTTAAACAGTGGCAACAAAAATATTGTTCTTAAAAGTTCATATAATTCTGCTCTATGCAGATTCTACCTGTACTTGACACTAATGATGCAGCGCTTAAAGCGGTTTTTAATATTAGTCATCAAACAAAAAAGAAAACCCTACTGACAAGCTTTATCTTATGTGGGTGAGGTCCTTGTATAAACATTTCATTTCTTTCATAACATTTAGAAATATTCTCGAGATGCTCTGAATTTCAAAGTATCTGGACAGTATGGTGAACAGGCTGAGATGTCTTAGGCCAAGAATATACTTAATCATGATGAGTAAGATCTTTCATAGCGCTTTTTAAAGCACCCAAAGCACTTTACAATGAATGCATTATTCATTCACATCACAGTCATACAGTACTTGGTGATAAGCTACATGATATAGCCCTTAGGCAGGCTGAGGGAAAAGTGGTTCCTATTGTGTACCAACACCTTTTCTAAGCAACACCAAACATTTAGACACAATCATTCAACAGATAGGCAGGGTGAAGCAAAGTCTGACCACCTTATTGTGTGACACGCTATAAGGTGGCCACTTCTGCCCCACCTTACTTTGTAATGCCACATTTGCATAAACAATTAGCTCATTATGAGGAAAATAGAAGACATACTTGCTTGTGTACTACGGTTGCAGAGAATTCCACTAGGGAGCATGTTGGAAAACTCAGACAGAAAAAAGCTGCTGAATTTGTATGTAAACAAAACAATAGACAAGACAACAACATATTTAGTAAGATGGTTATCTGAGCAGCCATTTGAAGGACGGAGAGTGATATGTAGTCACACTTATTCACTTCTTCTCAAATTCTTCTTCTTCACATTTACTTGGGGTTTCTTTTTCTCATGGCTTAGAAGAGTTCCAAATGGTCAAGTCAAATTCAGGGTTTAGCATAAAAAACGTAAGCTAGTCTGATTCAGTAAGTGGTATTCTAAGCCATTTTTAACCCACACATCAATTTTTTAAATTTTGTCTCTATTTTTCTTATCTTCTCTTTATCTTTCTTTCTTATCTAAGTTTTCATCTAAATAATGTCGTGTATACACACACACACATCTACACACACTAGCACACACACACACACACACACACACACACACACACATATATATATATATATGTGTGTGTGTGTGTGTGTGTATATATATATATATATAACTTAACTCACGTCCTGTTCATTGATTTAACTCTTGTATTTGTATATTCTATCTTAAGATGTAATAACTGACTAATTCGACAGGCCTTGCACTCATTATTGTAAATTTATAATGATCACCATCAATTTCTAAACCAAACTGAGGGTTCAAAGAATTCCCTGGTGAGCATACTGTAGAGCAGATACTGTACAAGCTTTCCCAGTTCCAGAAATCATTCAACATTCTTCCCCAAATGGATGGACACGTTCAGTGAAAGTATTCTCCTGACATTAAGTTGGGAAAAGGGTGCTGTCATTGAATTTTAAATGCCTGATTTTGTGCTGATAAACTGCAGCTTCATAGATTTTATGTTCAGCTGAAAATCTTTTCAGATTCCTACAAAATCTGCCTGGGCGCAATTTGTTTGTTTTTCCGTATAGCTACAAAGTAAAAACAGAACAGCTGAACCAACTTAAATGAATGGTTTCATTTGGTAATGATTAATGAAATTAAGTTGATCCAAATGAAGTTTGTTTAATTCCCCAATTTACTCAAATTATTCAGTTTCTTTAAAATAATAAAATCTGAATTTCTAAATTTGAACCCAAATTTCATGGAAGATTAAAAGATTCAAGTTGCTCCAAATGAAGTGACTCAAAGAAACTTTTTTTTCACATTAAACTTGAGATTATTGTGTAAACAACATATTAAAAATGTTCATTTTAATGATATTAAGGTATTTTGCTTTCAGATGGAAACAACATTATGCACATGTTTTCTCAGCAGCTTTATTTCCACTATGCTGCTAGATATTTAGTGATGTCCTTCACACTCATGTTAACCTGAAAAATTCAAAAAAACATTCCAACAACAATGTAAAAACATCAAAATACAATCAAATAGCTTTGCAAACTTAAATGATTAAATTCCTGATGTATTTGTTTTTTCCCATGAATCTTTGCAATCATTGTACACAATAGATTTGAGTAGGTGAGCATATCAAGGTGAACTAACTAATAAATTGTTACAAATGGAAGTGAGTTGGTTCAGTTGTCTTGATTTCATGTTAATTGTATCAACAAAAGTAAGTTAACCAAAAGATATATTTATTAATAGATACTTAAATGATTCCTTCATGTAATTGCTACCATTTATCAAATATATCTGAATAAATTTTTATTTTGTTACTGCTGCCAAATTGCTGCTGGCTAAGCTTTATTCGTGCTGTGGATTGTGTGTGCATGAATAAAAAACTGTACAGTTTATTAGTAGCAAAATGTTTTAGTTCAGTGCTGTTGGAGGCCTGGGGATTCATGGTGAAACATTCAATAGATAAATACTGTACATTCACTGTGCTTTAGTCATTATTACGTTCAATTAGACCGGGAAGAGAAGACGGTGCGGAAAATAATCATGAGCTCAGCTGAGACAATCAGTAAACTTCAATGCCCACATTTTCCCTCTACCAGACTCCGGATACTGTACCTCAGAGTGTAGGTGATTATTTTAGTCTGAGCAGACAGATGAGTCATTGTGTTATTGTGATATTCCTCAGCGAGGCTGTGGGATATGGCAGGATATGAATTTCAGAGTAATCATCTTTGTCATAATAGAGTCAAAGAGGCTGTTTATGGCCTTTGATCACAACTGGAGCATCAAATGGAAAAGACACCAACTTTTATACCCTTTGTGAAAGTAGCCAAAACACCCACTCAGGGAAAAAGAAGGGAAGAAAAGAGGAAGGAAGGCACTGAGGGAGGCATGCACAGAGGGATATTTCTTGATGTGCAGTCCTCATGTATCATCATTTTTCAGTTTGCTATGGTTTGTCAATCCTTTTACTTTCTATTCCTGATCCCACACATTTATGTAAAGGAAAAAATGCTTGTTCAGAAGCGAACTGTCTCCTTTGTGTGTATTTTGCAACTGTGCAGATGCACATTGGTTATAAAAGGTCTTTCAAAATGTTGTTCAGCTGGAGAGAGCAGCATGTTCGACGGTAACATTAATCTTTGTGCCTGAAGCCAATTAGGGGAGAAAAAAAGAAGCTGGTCTGAACTTCACTTCCCACTTTCAGGATATCCCCCGCTGGACTCCGGCCCCCTTTTACAAGCAGCCAAATCCAGAAGCTTTGAATAGATGTTGCTTCAGGAGTCTGAGAGTGAGAGCAGCTGCATCTCTATGGGACAGAATATGTGAGACTGTGAAGACATTATACAAACATCTGCATAATATGCTCCAGCTATCATTTCCATGCTTGTTAGACTGCAAGTGTTGCACTGGGACAATATAAATATGGGGAAACTTGCATACTGTAGGCCTAACGTGGTCCAAAAATCGCAGCCATTCAGGACAATAAATGATGAATCAGTTTTCTATGCTACGATACAATAGCATCTTCTCAATTTAAATAAAAGTTAAATCTGATAATTGTTTTTGATATAAGGGTAGCTATGTTCATACGATGACAGCAGTAATTGGTCTTTATTTTATATACTGTATATATATATATATACAGTATATAAAATTAAAAACACTGTTATTTAGTGTTTATTTGAGGAAATTTAGTGATAAAGCAGTTTTTCTGTCTTCGACCAAAATTTTACATATTGGTCAAAGACAGAAAAACTTCACTTTTATTAAAAAAGAAGATGGTACTGTTCTTACGTATGAGAGAAAAATAGAAAGACAGTGATAAACTAAGAATGAAAGAAGTCCATAACTGTGTCCTAACAGCTGTAATTAATCTTTAATACTGTCGAAATGATTCCCAGAGTGATTTGCCAACTTTTAATTCATTATTCACAATCTATCTTTGTCAGTTTGCCTTCACTACTATTCCTGGTGTCTGAATCAAGGGAGAAACAGAATTTGATTTATGTCATTATCATATTAAAAGCTTTGTAATTTTCTTTTCATTCAGTCACCTCCATCACTCTTGACTGGTCTGCTCGATGTTATTCCATTATAAAGAAACACTGGCTCGACATGTTGATTCGATTTTTAAAAAGTCTTTACTGCTTGTAGATAAATAACTATAACCATAAGGGATAACTGCAGAAAAATAGAATGAAAATAAAGTGTTACAAAACAACTAGAAGGAGCCTAAAGAATATGGCTTTTGCACAGGTGTTTACATCAGCATATACATTATAATATGGTTTGAAGATTACAGTGTATACACAAACACTTCTACGCTTATCAAACATACAGGGACAACATTAAGAGGGATAATGCAATGACCTTTTATATGAATTCATAATGGGAGCTTCACATTGTTTTTCCAGTCACGTAGGCCTACTTCCAGAAATTCTGTGTAGCCTACAAAGTGGAACATTACTGGCAATTGTTTGTTGGTTTTATCATTGCTGTAATTGAAAAACATACAGACATAAAGGTAAAATTATGTTTTCCTTTCTGAATTTCTTAACTCCAAAGACAAATCAAGATGACTTAGAGCTTTTTAACAGCACAAATGAGAATATTAAATCATTATGGGCTATTTCGAATTATAGAATCTATGAGTTTGCATTCGTATGTTTTCTTTTTTATTTTTACCGTCCTTAGAATACGATGAAAAAGTTTTGCATTAGGGATAATAACTTAAAGTTTCTTATGTCTGTCGTTGTAGTGCCCGGCGAGTTGAATAAAGTTTGGAAGTTCTCGCTTCCGGTTTGACGAAAGAGAGGCGGGGCTAACGGGCTGACCTCAGGGAAGCAACGGATGACGTGATGTTTTCATCTTAACTACACATAGCAGGAGAGTAGTTACAGTTTGTCCGCTCAGCTGAACTTACATCATGGATACAGTTCAAACTGGATAGCTGCATCGAATCGTCAACACTGAGTCCGAAACTGAAGTTTCCTTAAGTCAGGTGTGTGTATTTTCCTAGTTGTTGGACAAGGTTTTTGCGCGTGACTATGTTACTAATTTGTTGTAAACTAGTTTCGTGATTTCAACCTCCTATAAATGATTTGAATCTAAATAAAATAAAATAAAAACGCTTTCTCCCCCGTTCCTGTTTACACCACGGACTGTAAATTATTGTCATATGAGAGTCAGCTCTTTTTTGTTTTGCCACTGAGCCTTACTCAGCTCCTTTATTGTAAACTTTCTTCTATGCAAACCACTCCGGTAGCTTTGATAAACCGTGTTTTTGTTTGTTTTCTTGTTCTAGTTTAATTCCAGAGTTGGTTGGGCTTCAAACATGGTGCAGCAGTACCAGTCCCCTGTTCGGGTCTTCAAGCACCCATTTGAGATGATCATGGCGGTGAGTTGTGCAGTTATGTCCACAGCCATCTTAGCTCACACAGGGCTGGAAGTCTACCCGCTGGCTTTTCACTTCTCTTTTGGTATTTCTGTGGTACACTTATTGTTCACAGGGTCCATGTTGTGTGAGAGTTGCTCATTGAACTTTTGTTAAAAGCTATATATCCATGCAAAGGATACGACTGCACATTTAGAATATCTCCAGCTCATTAAAACTCAGCTCCCCTTATTTTCTTGAGGCCTAGCGTACTAGAAGGTATCATTTGGTATGACTCTAATTAGCTTTTAGCTACGAAATACAGCGAAAATTACTGCTCTTACAGCCATAGATAGCTGAATAACTGTAGATTATGTAAAGCTAAGATAAGGAGAGCTCAAGATAAGTGTGTTTAGCTGTAGATACTGAATGTAACATACAACAGATTTTGATTTTACTGCAATATTGAGCAACTTTAAAAAGGGCAAAGCTTAGAAACAGCAACAGAACCCACTTCTGAACACCTGGTTACCAAATTTAAGCTTACTTTTTAATTTGAGAAGTAATATTTTTTATTACGACCCTCATGTACCCGTTTATTCACCTGCAAGCGCCAGCTCAGTGCTTTGAAGTCATATAAGATTAGTAATTCTGAGTAAAGAAAAAGTAGAAGACATTAAATTTAAATGTGAATGTGCAGACTCCTCTTAAAGTCTGCTCTGTGTTGCTTCTTGTTCTTTTAAGTTATACATTAAGCCGAAGGCTTATGCAATGTCCTCAGTGTGGAGCACAGACTGTGACACTGCAGCTAGGACTTCTCTACCACACAGTCTAAGTTAATAAAATAGTCTGTGTGGTTTACAGTAGGGCCCTGCTGATGCCTTCCCATGAAAGATCAGTTCTCAGAGTCTTACTGTGTTACTGTCAGTATGAAATAAGGTCCCCAAAATGTCTTTTGTGAAAATAACAAAATGCTGTGAAAAGATTCAGGTCTCATCAGCATAAAAGAATCTAGTCTGTAGTTTTCCACCTCCTCTCCTTCCATTTATCTTCAGGTTTTCTCATTAGCTCCCAGCTAATCCTGACACTGACAGTTATTACTCAAGCTTACAGCCTCATCAGTGTCTTGGATATCATTGAGTGTACACCCATTGACATCATAGTTGTCCTTTTAATGACGCCTCTTTATGACCTCTCTTATTATATGAAATAATAAGAAAAGGGGATTCCACCAGACTGTTGTTTATATGGCTTTACATGAGTTCATGCTAATGCTTTATGCTGTGAGGATCGCATTTGATCAATAGCACCGGAGGATATTAAACACTGTTTATGCTCCGCAGCCACATTCACTATATTATTGACCCGATGATGTGAAGGATAATAGAGTTTGACTTTTAAGTTTTCTGGGTCTGCTGCACTAACTAATGCTGTTAAATAAGAGTATATCAGTATATAATTTTAATTATGTGTACAAATATGTATATAAAGGTTGTTGCTGAACTATACCGTAGGGTGTGTGTATATTTATGTTCTTTTATGAAAAACCTTAAGAATTTGCTGCCCTTTAAAAGAAAGCTGTGCTTTTCATGTTTAGAAAATCTTGAAAAGTTGAGTACTGAGCCTATTCCACTGAATATTACCTAATATTTCTGCCGCCTCACATGATAAAAAGAACTAAAAACTCCACACAGGCATCTTTTCACTTCACTAAGGTTTTGTTTCATCCCTGCCCTTGACTAATTTTTGCCGGCTTGTCATCAGGCGGGGCGCAGCTGCAAGCTCCAAAGACACACAGCTGTTATTGCTCAGTAACTCAGTCAATATTGACAGGTGAGCACTGGCTGAAGTGGCATGGGACAGATGGTCATATGGCTTGGGCAGTAAAACACTGTGATCGCTGCTAGTAATGGCTACAACAGCTGGAAGTTGGTGCTGTGCACAGACCGTAAAATAAACTGTTAAAGCCACTAACCTTTAAATCCATCATCACCTGACACGAAACTCGTGTTACCACTCAGTTCAGTCAGAAAAATTCATGACAAACACAAGTTGCCATAGTGTACAATGGAACAAAGTTACTCAACTCATCCATGCTCCATTAGTTGTAAAGAATTACTAATAAGTATTAAAGAATAAGAACTTATTTTTTTCATCTAAATTCCTTCTTTTCAGGCCTATGTGAGGAGGTTCCCAAAGTGTCCGTTGATCCCCGTGTTTGTGGACAGTGAGATCATCAGCCAGACCCAAAATGAAGATGGCTCTGTGGTTGTAACACAGAGGCGCTGCACGATCGACATTGAAGCCCCTCGACTTCTCAAACGGGTATTACTAATTAAACCATTGGGCAAAGGCCATGAAATAATCGAAAAAGTAATCTAATCAGATTACTTGTTCAGACAAACAAATGGGGATGCTTATTAAAACTAGCCAGCATGTTAATCAGGTGGTATTTTGTGGCTTTGTTGCATTTAATCGCAGTCATCGTGTGAAGATTGAGTGAATAAAATTGGAGATTCCAGTTTGGCATCCAGGCTTAAATTTGCAGGGAACATTTCCACGTCTAAACAATCCAGCAAACTTAAAATGTTTGTTTTTCTCTGCTGTAGATTGCGGGTGTAGACTACCTGTACTTCGTCCAAAAGAACACCCTGAACCACAGGGAGAGGACACTCCGCATCGAGGTCCACAATGAGACATTTTCCAACAGAGTCGTTGTCAGTGAATGCTGCAATTACACGGTGAGCCTAAAGTCAAACATAAGCAGGTGCTCAGGAATTCAGTAGGGAGTTTGTTTGTTTGTTGTTGTGCTGTGTGGGTAGCACTGATCCTCTCCAAAAGGAGTTTTTTTTTAAAAAGTGACGCATAAATTTTTTATTTTTGGTTTTCTCCCAAAGCATGCTCAAGGCTTTAGGGGGCTGATGTCAGCAGCTGTTTTAAAGTCAATGCAGCGTCAGTCATCTAGTCTAATATTACCATCCTTTATGATATTTTCTTAACACACCCTCACCAGTCATGCTAAATATACTTTGACTGTTAACGTAGCCAACTTAAACTTCATTAGAACTCATGAACTGTGCATGCATGTTCTTTTGATTTTACTCAGATCAGCAAAAATACAGATTTCATGTGTAATTCAAAATTGAAAACATATTAGTTTCTGTACGTACTGATCTTTTTTTTGTGTTTGATTGTTCACTTAACAGGTTCATCCAGAGAATGAAGACTGGACGTGCTTTGAACAAACAGCAAGTCTGGATATAAAGTCCTTTTTTGGATTTGAGAGCACAGCAGAGAAGATAGCAATGAAACAGTACGCTAGCAGCATTAAAAAGGTTTGTGTCTAAAATTGGACTTTCCTTGGTTGTATTGTTTTACTAATGGAAAATAATCTTTTCACCAAAATCAGTCGTCATTGTTTTTCTGGCACCTTACCATTTATTATGTTAAGACATTGTACAAAAAATGGAAAAAGAAAGGGGGGAAAAAAGCACATGGACAGACGGGGTGAATACAGAAGAGAGTGATGTGTGTTGTGTGTACGTTTTGACAATGTGAAAGCAGCTCTACTCAGAGTCTGGATCGTAATGTACCAGTATGTAGTGCAAGATAAAATAAAAATATGAATAACAACAGTAGCTATGTGGGCAAATATATCATCTATGAGATTGAAATCAATCTGATCAGAGGTTCCAACGACGCGCTTACCTGGACAGTGCAGTCCCGTTCTGTTTTGCTGCTGCCCATTTCCATATCTTCCCTGAAACTCGCTACGTCACGTAACCCCACGTGGTTCAAGCATGCAGAGAAATAACATGCACCACAGAAACAATGAAAATGAGTGTGTACATGCTTATTTTACTCCTGTTGACCTGATCATGAAAAAGACTGAAACTGATCACATGTTTACTAATAATGATAATGCCAATGAACACTGAGAAATATATAATGAATAAGTAATAGAAAGAAACTGAAGAAAAGATAGATAAATATGAAATAAATTATTTTATGATAATAATAATAATAATATAGACAATGATAATAATGATATTCTAGATCCATACCTGATACCTGATTCTTGAAAATAACTTAAGCTCTTGTTTTTCAATGACTTATAGGGTAAGGAGATAATTGAATACCACCTCAGAGAGCTGGAGGAAGAAGGAGTAACTTACATACCTCGTTGGAGCCCCCCATCTGAAGCTGGCAGAGTTTCTTCAAGACCCCAGTTGCCCCCCCCTTCCACAGCCAGAGCCATCCCAGTGAACAGTGCCAAGGATGGGCTGCCTGGTAAAAACCATGCCGGCCTCACAGAGACAGTGGCTGGTTCACCTGATGGTCAGTGTGCACTTCATAGTCCTAACAAAGTACAGGACAAGCTAATAGAAAATTCTTGAAAAAAATAAAAATGTTTTAACACTTCAGGATACTTTGAGTATGTAAATAGAGAAATTAATATTGGATTGATACAACAGGTTTCTAGGAAGCATTGTCTGTAAGCAAACCCAACATTTTAAGGCAAGTATCTTATAAAAACATTATTTACATTGTGTTAATCATTTCCATGCCTGTTTAATCATTTTCCCTCCTGTTCCTCGACATGATGCGTGCAGTATGTGCTAACTCCACACTCTAAATGTGTTTTGGCCTGTAGACAAGTTGGATGCTGACTACATCAGACGTTACCTAGGTGATTTAACGCCTCTGCAGGAGAGCTGTCTTATTCGACTACGGCAGTGGCTGCAGGAAACCCACAAGGGCAAGGTCACATAAACACAAATGATGCAGTTTATGCAGTTATGTGCAGAATATACTTCCAACACCCTCCCACATACCTTTCTCCTGTTCCTCAGTTTAATTCCTCACAGACTTTAATATTGAAACAAAATTATTTTGGTTTATAGTCCACTCTTTGTGACATTAAGGTTTAATCTGCAAATAAGAAGAACAAAAATTGAGAGGCAAGTGAAAAGACTTTAACAACCTTGAGTGTTTTCTGCTTTTCTTCTTTAGTGCTAAAATGTGTGATGTGTTAACAGACATGACCTTGTAGATGTTTTCAGGGTTCCCCTTGAATTTTTACTGTTCTTCTTTTTACTGTAATATTCAGACCTTGGAGGTTGAAAAGCTTCCTTGCCATCACTCTCATATTTAGTTCTCTTCATATACTTTCAACAGGCTTCAGGTCTGGACTCTGTCTTGGCCACTGCTAATCAGCCTTCCCCCTTTAAACAGCAAGAGGGATGTTTTTATTAAAAAAATGTAGAGAAAAAAGCTAAAATGCATAACGAGCATACCTCTGTGATCTTTTTTTCAGTTCTTCAGTATCTTTATATGCATTAGCAGTCGTAATTTGCCATGGGTAACCTTCAGCTTAACTGTATATTTACATGCGATAAGTTAGATTGCACTTGCTGAGTAAATATTTTATGTCAGTGAAAGATTGTTCTTTGCATTTATCTGCACCACTGTGTGGCATCTGAGTTTTTGACCACTTTTTTTTTTTTTACAGATTCCAAAGGATCAGCATGTGCTGCGCTTCCTTAGGGCTAGAGATTTCAACATTGACAAAGCCAGGGAGTTTTTGTGCCAGTCACTGACCTGGAGGAAGCAGCATCAGGTGGATTTTCTGTTAGACACATGGGAATGCCCGCAGCTGCTTCACGACTATTTCACAGGGGGATGGCACCACCATGACCGAGGTACGGAGAACACTAAACCTCACAATACACTCAACCTAAACAGGTACTAGTGAATACAAAAAGGCAGGAAAATGTAGCCTTGTGTATCCCTGTAGTGTTAAAATAATTGGTTAATTATTAGTCTGAGCTCCATGTGTCATAACTCCTGTGACTGAAAATAAGAGATCAGATGGTCCCACAGGTCAGAGTAACGGCTACCTTTAACCATTATTACTGAGCAAAGATCACACTCATGTTGGAGGTTTGTTTCATTTTCAGTGTTTCACTTTGATATTCAGAGACCAACGCAAACATTTAAAGAACTGCCATGTACATGATTTGGAGGAATCCCCGTCAGTAAATCAGCAAAATATACATGCGATAAGTTGTATGAATCAGTAAAAATAAAAAAGAGTGTGGTTTAAACATAAGTTTTAGTTTTATTTATTAACTTGAATATACTTTTAATTAGAGCCCAACATGATAAATGTCACATCATAATGAATCAGAAATATATTTTCATAGTTCAGAAAGTTGCATAGTGCTACCTTAAATTAAGCACGGCAATCACGAAGGCCCTACCTGTAACAAATCGCCTACCTATTCTGGTATTACAGTGTGAACAGGACACATATGATCATGGTAAAATAATTCATAGATAATCAGACAGCTGCATTTAGCTGTGAAGTCTCGCCATTTTGTCAGATCTCAACACAAAATTCCATAAATGACTGAAAAGCAGTGATAAAACAAAAAAAATCAGAAACTTTGGAAATGTCCTGAAGATCTAAATAAAGACTGTTGTATTCAATTGAGTCACTAAGCCGTAAGATTCTTCAGAAATGACCTTACTGATCATTAGATTGTGATCTGTGAAAGTTCTCACAAGGTTTTCAGTGTTACACCAGTGTTTCCATTTACAGCACCCTGGGAGAGTTTAAAAACCCCTAAATATCTTTGTATGATTTTCAGGCGGTTGGTTTCTGACATGAATTCTCTCTTTGGTGGTGGGTGCATGCTTAACTTGTCTGTAGGTGCACATGTCTGTGTGCAATACAGAGCATCTAGGGTTTTAATAAAAGGACCTCGTATAAACCTGTTATAGAGCGAAGAGAGTGTTGAATGACGATGAATTTCTTTGTTTTTTGTATGATGTGTTGTGTAGATGGCCGTCCCCTGTTTGTTTTGCGTCTGGGACAGATGGACACTAAAGGCTTGGTTCGGGCTTTGGGCGAGGAGATGGTGCTCAGACAGGTGATGCGAGCACATATGCAGGATCTATGAAGATGCATTTAACATGTTCAAAAACGTTAATATAACAATTTCGGACCGTCACATAGGTTCTGTCCATCAACGAGGAGGGGCTGAGGCGATGTGAGGAGAACACCAGAGTCTTTGGTCGACCCATAAGGTGCCTGGATATGAATTTATAATGATCTTTATGGGAATACACTCAGTATAAATTCATATGATATGTATTTTAATGTGTGGCGCAGCTGTTGGACGTGCCTGCTGGATCTCGAGGGTCTTAACATGCGTCACCTGTGGAGACCGGGGGTCAAGGCTCTGCTGAGGATCATCGAGGTGGTTGAGGCCAACTACCCGGAGACTTTGGGCCGCCTGCTCATCGTGCGCGCACCCAGGGTTTTCCCAGTTCTGTGGACCTTGGTGAGGGGCATATGTCAACATTTGCTTTCGTTGCATCACCATTAATGCAAATTTAATTCACCGCCTTTCTGTAGAGGGATGCATGAGGTTCTAGAGGACAATGAGATAGTTTGTTACAATCTGACTGCACTGCCGATATGGGCAAGTGACAAATTAGAGGAAAAGGTAAAAAATGAAATATGTAAAGATAATCATAACTGTGAACCATCCCTTTGGGAGACATTTGTACCAAAGCGATATGCAGTAGAGCAGGACAGTAATACTACTGACTAAAGAAATACAGCTGAGAGGTAATTTCTGTAAACACATTTATAATAAAGCATAACAATGAGATTGAATGCAGAACACAGATGCTTCCTGGAGATGTTAAAGATGCATCTCATTATTGATTAACAGACAATGAAATTAAAGTTGGTTATAAACACAGATATGCACGCTGAGTAACACTATCAACCAGCCAGGCCATTTATTCTTTCATCATGCATAATTCATTAGATGTGGATTGATTTTTGCAGTTCACAATAAGTGACCCTGCTGCTTCTTGCATGTTCTCTGATGAGCATTGGCGTTTCGTTTTCCAGGTCAGCCCCCTGATTGATGAGAATACGCGTAAGAAATTCTTGGTTTATGCTGGGAATGACTACCAGGGTCCAGGAGGCTTAGTGGACTACATTGACAGACAGATCATCCCAGACTTCCTACGAGGGGACTGCATGGTGAGGTTTTCAGCACATGTCAATACTATCCTCAGTGCAGACAGTGATGTATGAGTACATCATGCATTTAGCTAGTGAGTTTAGGTTTAAACAAAGTCCCTTTTTTATTTATCAATGTAATTTTATATTTACCACAATGTTCATAATAATTCTAAATTATACTGTATGTAGTAATTGTATGCTCATTTTAATTCAGTGGTGCAGTTTGGTTAAACTTTCATGTGCAGAGTTGTTTTTATTTTCATTTTTCATTTCTTTTTAACATTATTCAATTTTACCATCATTTTCTCAGTCTCACCTCAAGATATCTTGGTTTTTACACCCGTTTTGCTTAAAAATAGGGTTTGAAATCACATGCAGCTCACTCTATTTTATTTACATCTACAGTATGCATCCTTTTTTGTGACATTCAACTGACTGTCTTAATTAACTCGGTCATTTAGAAAGCACCAAATGACAGTTTGTTGAGTTTGACAGTCTGTGCTGTTTTCTGTTAAAGGAATGATAGAAGGGAAGCTTGCATCTATTTTTGTTGGATGAGAACAGAAGATGTGCACTGGTCAGATAACAGATGGCTATCTTCTGTTAAGTCAGACACTGTAAAATACCAGGCTATTTTTAGACAAGCAGTCAATCGGCTTGTTTTCTCAGATCATGTCTTTAATCTTCATCAGCAATTAAACCAATTTAACATTTAAAAAAGGTTTGAAACTGTGGCTCGACTGAATCATCAGTCCAGTAAAACATGCATCTGTTAGCAGCATGAGTGCCACGTCAGGCTTGTCAACATATGATACAATTGCATTATAATTATCAGGAAAGGACCTGCAGAACATTACATTAAAGTATTTCTCATCAACTTGACGAGTGACTCAACTAAATATTAAAAGCCTGTGAGGGCACCCTTGAACCACCAATCCTTCTGGATTGATGGCAGTCTGAGTCAGACGCTGACTACCTCTGCACAGGCAGCCATCACAAACGGGCCATCACATCTTCATACAGAATCACATGTTAAAAAGACTCTTTCATTTCTCTTTACCCTCTAGTGTGACATCCCTGATGGGGGATTAGTCCCTAAATCACTGTACCGGACCGCAGAGGAACTGGAAAGTGAGGAAAACTGCTTGTTGACCGACTCCATTTATAAGAGTGCCAGCATCTTCAAGGGGGCTCCATACGAGGTACAGTCACGACTATTATTCTGTCTTTATTGTTCACATGTGAGAAAGCTGGTGTTTGTCTTCATTCATAGATTTTATGCTCTGTGGAAGGATGCCACCCACTGGAAAATAATCTCCACTGCATGCTTGCAGCTCTAGATAAATCATGACAAATCATTTGCGGTCTGTTGTGTGTTTCTAATCCCTTCCCATCCTAATGCAGATGCTGATTGAGATCACAGAATCGTCTTCCGTCATCACTTGGGATTTTGATGTGTCTAAAGGAGATGTGATCTTTAACATTTACCATTCAAAGAGGGCTCCTCAGCCTCCAAAAAAAGACACTCTCACAGCGCACGGCATCGCTTCCCTTGGGGCTGTTAATGTCCAGCTGATAGATAGGAACTGGGTTCTGGGCCAGGATTACAGCATGGTGGAAAAAGCTCTCACCTGCAGGGAGGGAGAGAGTGTACAGGTGAGATCAGCAGAAACAGAGTCATGAAAACAAAGAGCAATTCAGATCTTACCTGTTTTAGTGCTTCATTCTGCAGATTCTTTTTTTTTCTTGAATTCTTTTTTCTTTTATCTTAAAAAAAAAAAACAGGGCTCCCACATAACCCGCTGGCCTGGCTTCTACATCCTCCAGTGGCGTTTCCGCAGCTCTGCAGCCTGCGGTGCCTCCAGCCTGCCCCGTGTGGATGATGTGTTGGCCTCCCTGCAGGTCTCTTCCCACAAGTGCAAGATAATGTACTACACCGAGGTGCTGGCGTCACATGACTTCAGGTTAGTTTATTCATCCTGCTAAGCTTTATACCTTGTATCACACTTCCACTGCTGTGGTGTTGATGCCTATGAAATGTAAGATGTGAATGGTTTACTTTGTGTTCTTCATATAATATACGCTTTTATATGATTCATGTTATTTGCACTTTCCACAGATTAAAAGATTACCATGAATAATAGATGGGGCGGGACGGCCATATGTAAAAATGTACATTTTTTCTTACATTTCTTTCCATTTCCAGGGGATCCATGACCAGTCTTGAATCATGTCAGAGTGGCTTTTCTCAGCTCAGTGCTGCTACGACTCTCTCCAGCCAGTCACATGCCAGCTCCACTATTTCAAGGTAGCATCGGTCCAATGGCAGCGGCGACTACATCTCCTGGCATCCAGCTCTGTTTGTGCTTATACCTACAAAGACTCTTGTTTTGAACTCATTGATGAAAAAGAAAAAAAATTAAATGTGTCTTAAAAGTGAGAAGTGAGAGTCTCTTTTGAAAGGGTTGGTAAAGTTTCACTGGAGGGAGTCTTTGGAGAATGAAGTTCCCATAAAAGTGCTGCAGCAGCCTGATCACTGATTTATTTTATACCTGTGTCCATGCAGAAAATGAGAATGCCTCACAAACGGCAGTTTTAGATGAGACTAGACGTAGTTAATAGTTAACAGGAAAAGAGCATCATTTATATAATGCAGATGGGCCTGTGCTGCTGTAGTTGTCCACTAGATGTCAGTGTTCTCTGTGAGTAGAGCCGATCTCAGCTCTGCAGTGTGCTCAGCTCCTGGTTTAGCACACACACACACACCCTCCTTTGGTCTTTAAGGAAATAAGAGGGAGAATTTTTGAAATAAAGAATTCATTGCAGTGTTAAATATTCATGTCTCCAGCGTGCATCTTTGTACCAGATGTTTGGAACAGTGACTGATACCAGTGCTGTATTGCAGTGGTGAGGTGACATAATCATAGTTATGTTATTTTATTAAATTTTTTTCAAAAATAGGTGAAGGGTAAGGAATAAAGTATTGTTTTCAGATTTGCAACACACTGCAGAGTTCATGTGATTTTTTTTTTTTCTTGCTTGTTAGACATAGTTGCTGAGTTTTCTGAGGCTGCTAATTTGAATGCATTATAGCGCAGCCCCTTGTGATCTGGCGCAGGACCAAACAGACAACTGATTTACATAAAACTTTAATTTCCATAAACTTATCAGATGCCTCCAGCTAAAGCTTAATTGAATATTCCTATGTTTTGTTTTTCCTTCTTTTCTTTCTATGTGTGCACACTCGTGTCAGATTGCTGCTTCCCAGTGTTATTAAAGAACAGATGGATTGAGTTTTCTGAGGGACTTATTGAATAGGAGCCTGGCTTCCTGCTGGCACGTCAGGGTTATTAGGAAGAGGAAGTGCATTGATTTGCCAGAAGCTAATGACCTGAAACCTTTGTAGTTCATATAAATAATTGCACCATTGTTCAGATATGGATAATTTGCTGATAAAACCTCTCTTTCTTGAGGCTTGTACACAATGCCTGTTATGTAAAACTTGGTTTATAAATGATATATCCTATTTTAAAGCCACCTTTGGTTGACCTGACAAACTTGTGAAGCGATACAAGCTTGACCTTCAGTGTTCCCCTCTAGCGCTCTGATGATTAATCAGCACATTCTGACTGTGCTTAATATGAATGACACTCCAGCAGCTCGGTGAAGCTGCACATTGGCACACTGATGCCTTGAGCCAAGCGCTAATCTCTGCATGCTAACACCCTTACTGACGCTGAGAGCATATTGAGGCTGTACTGTAAGAGGGCATAATTTGGTGAAAGACTTGCCACAAACAGACTGAGGCAAATGGCAGCTAAGGAATACCTTTAGTTCTTCAGATCTTATGAAAAAACATGTATTGGACTTCATGACATAATGGACATGATGCAAGTGGGGAAGTTATTACACTTCATCCTCAAGAGGGAAAGATCACAAACAGGTTGATCTTTTTGGGACCTATCAGTCAAAACCAAGGTAGTAAACCTTGAGGTAATAAAGGACAAGTCCAGCTAAAGAGGAACTATAATAGCAGAACAGCATTTAATCGCATTTGGTCAAATAAAAAATGTGAATCATGCATTTTCAAATGGATGTTTGGCATAAACCACTTTCTCTCAGCAGCTGAACTCTTGTTAAAGAAGCTTTACCTGATATTGTTTTAATCTTTCTAAGAAAAATGGTTTCTACACAGTATTTTATGTGGTGAAAGGGTAAAGTCCATAAAAATGAGTGAGTCATTGATGGCGCATAAGAACGAGTCCAGGCCATTTTAGTTAGCGAAAGCGGCTAGTTTTTAGCTTTGGCGTGATGCTCTTTCTTGGCCAATGGGGTTAACTTCCGGAATTTCCAGATTCTGATCAGCCAGTAACAGCGTTCCACTAGGAATCCAGAAGTTCTGGAAGTTAACCCCATTGGCCGAGAAAGAGCGTCATGCCGAAGCTAAAAACTGGACGTTATTGCTAACTAAGATTGCTATCATTTAAGAAAACTTTATTTCATGGTTTAATTTGATGCAGCACGTGAAAATTTTCAGCATAAAACAATGCTGTCAGTCTCTTGTAGTGAAAGAGAAAATGTGTCATTGCCCTTGGTTTGCGTTGCAGAACAGTCAGTAACAGTGGCTCATGTAGAAATTTCTATGGAAAGAGTTCCTCACAGTGAATTTCAACAACCCATCTCTGTTGCAGCACACTTACACTCCTCAGCATCGGATGCGATAAAAACAAGCTTATCCGGAATTTCTCTACAAAGAAAGCAACCTGGAGATCCAGTCTGCAGTATCTCACTTAAACCCTGCTTTAACATTCCTCATACGCTGTGAACTGAGATAACTTTCCCACCACAACGGCTGAGTGAGTGTGATGGGGAGCAAATTAACCTCAGTATCGAATAATACTGCACCCCGAACGGCTTGATCTCAAAAGTCTTTGGTTAAAGCAGCAAGCAGAAGGATGCCTTCACATAACATGCCACTGAAAGCCTCAGGCTTGGTTTTTGAGATACGAACATCCCTGCCTTGAAGAGGGAATATGATCATGATAGCCAATTATCTTTATCCCGTGCATGCAACTTATGTTACTGTCTTTGTATCTCATAAAAAAAATATAATTCCAGGGTTGAGAGGCTGACTGATTCATGCACCACTTCCACACACTTCTTCAAATCTTTGTGAAAGAGTTGATAAAGCTAATACTTTAATGGCCAAGGTTGGTCACTAATGGAACATAAAGCACAAAGGGTCAGAACTAAGTTCAAGCTCAAAATCACTTGTAAACTACTTATCTGTCTGCCAATTCTCTCCGTCTATCAAATGTTGGAGGGTAAACGGGATTTTTCGACTAAGTTTGAGAATGGAGTGTGAAATCCTCTCGGACATGTAGGTTGTGGAGTTTTACCGTAGAGTGTGCAGCCTCATTAAAACTTAAGCCGTGTTTCATTTGCTTCCTCCTGACAATCTTGACCTTCCCGCTAATTGAAAAGGAGAGCTGTGGATTAGTGTGCTAAATTATTTTTCAAAGGCTTGAAACACTGGGGGAGAAACTTTATCAGACATAGTAACAAGTGTGTACCCAGAGCGGCTGTTAAGTTGGTGTGCTGTTCTTTTTCTTTTCATTACGGCAATTCAAAAAAGCACCTGAGTCGAGGTCCAGCCTGTTTAGCGAATTCATTTTCCAACCTGATGTACTACAGTATAGGGTCTGATTAATTCGTCCACAAAGAAAATAGACTCAGTCACATCTGTTTATCTATGATGCTTCATGGTATTTCTCATATCTTCCAACACTGACTTTCCTTTTTTGTTTTTGTTTTACACCATCAATCAGACTTCTGTTTAGGATAGTTTCTGCATCCTGTCCTCCTTTTCCGTAGCGGTCTGCTTAATTCATGTGTTGTTTTCATCGGTTTCTGAACGTCAGAGCCGGTTTTATTTCTCTGATATTTCCCCGGCTCACTAACTTCCTTAGTTGACATTTCCATTGCTCTCACTCTAAATGGGCACTGAACTGTGCGGGTCGCAAGGGCCTGCCCCGCTTAAATGTTACAGCAGGAACACACTCATTAATTCACTTGCTTGTTTGGGCAGAACACTAGGCTTTGCCAACTTGCATTTTGTTTGGTAATATCACAAAATCAATTCCATGAAAAAGAAGTAAAATCAGTCAGTCTAAATAAGCTCGGTGTGCATCAATACAGGATGAAAGCAGGAGACACGTACAAACATACCGCTGTTGGGAAAGCAGTTTTTTAAGACGGGCTGAATAAACCTATTGGATTTCTTTTTGTATATTCAACACAATCTCACAAAAGTTTATAAAACTGTCACAAAAAAATAAATTACTGAATTGATTTCTGGGAAACCACTTTATGTTTGAATTCTATATGTGAACATGAAAGTTAACATTGGGGAATATAGACACAGCATTTTGTCAAACCATCTCAGACTTGATTTACTGGAGAAACTGCTTTCATGAGGCTCAGGGGGCTGAGTTACAGAAGAGGTTTGGTATTTAACTCTACTGGCAATCTATTCTGTTCTGTTCTATGCTATTCTAAAGTGTCCAAAGTCGTTTTGGATGCAACAGAATCTGATTGATGGGTCAACATATATGGGCAGAACTTGATGAGAGGAGATATTTAATTTGAAACTGGTGTGTTGGATCAAGGCAACATCATAATAAACTTTTAGGATTGCAGCATTCGAAGACCAGATCTGCTCCACATCTGCACTGCCATGCTTTTACAGTGTTTACAGCATTATCTTATAAACTGATATTGTTTCGGTCTGAACTGTTTAGATTTCTGAACAGGGGTTGTGTAAGTATGTGTGTGTGTGTTTTGTGTTTGTATGTTTATTTGGGGATGTTCAGGGTGGACCTGGGGGAAGTACAGCCTTGGAGGTGGGGGCTCCTACTACACTTTGTCCACCTTGCCTGATCGGTGCCAGGCGGAGTGGGCAGCTGCCGGTTCTGGCCCACCAGTGCTTGTGCCCTGTGGCTGTGGGGGGCTCTGGCTGGGTCATTTCTCACATACTTGCTTGGTGGATGCGGGGTCATCTTCGTGGTAGTGTGGCTGAGGTCTGTGCTCTGGGATGGCTGCTAATCACCCGGGTATCAGAGTGCCTCTGGTTGGCCCCTGGCCTTTGTGCAGGCGGGGTCACATTTGCATGATCATTCTTCTTTCAACCGTCTTCTGACCACATTTTCTGCATGCTGACTCTGTCACTGTGTTGTCCTGTAGCTTTATTCGCTAATAGATTCTTTCAGTTAGTTTTCTTCTGTCAGCTGCGATAGATGGTCTCTTTTAAGCCTCTCGCCCTCTTTCATTGGTGCTCCTGACAGTTGTCGGCTTTGTGGCCCTGCAAGGGTGGTGGGAGGTTCTTTGTTATGTTTCTATAAAGGTGTTACACCTTGTTTGGAGTCTGTGGTTGAATTGCATTGTTGTCTGTCTGGTCTATCTTTGTCTCTGTTTGTTTTTCTGTCTATTCTTCCTTTCTTTTCTGTTCCCTCCCGGCCAGTTTGTCATTGCAAAGGAGAATAAGTTCTCTATCAACTTACCTGTTTACACAAAGGTATAATATCCAGGCCCTTTTTATAAGGTCACGTTTATATATTCCACCCCTGTTGTAACTGTAACACACAGGCTGAGAAACCACATTTCACCTTTTATCTTGTCCCCGTAGCATTACGTACCGCTGCATTTTGTTTTAGAGCCTGATATCACAAGCTTACAAATGGATGTCTGCCCACTATTCAGACATACGCCATGGCCGATTCATAAAGGAAAAGGGAGGAAACAAAAAAACAAAAAAAAAAGATCAAAATAGCAAGTGATATGACAAAGGTCAACATCAGACGGACATTCACCAACTGTAGAAAGCTCAGAGAAGAGACAGGCTGCAAAACGAATTAGTCTTCGTTTGGAGGTGCCAAAGTGTGAGAACTTCTATAGTTCAGTATTGGGAGTTAAAAATAAAACCTGAAATGCTTCATCACTTTGTATCTTCACCATTTCCATACTTTCTTGTGGTAATAGCTTTACTAATACAATATGCAATTAAAAAGACAGGATTAACAATCTAGGGGGAGCTTAAATGATTATGCAAAACATTTAGAACCTAGATTAAACAGAAAATAGAAGTTATAAAATTGCATCTCAGAGAGGCTGGCAAAATGAAGGTTAGGGTTTCAACACCCAAAATTTCTTGGTAAATCCTTTACTAAAACAATTTCTGTAAAATTATCTACAGTATTTAAATTAAAAACAGTTGGGCATTTCATCATCTACATCAGGGATTCCAAACTCTGGCCCACGGGGGCCACTATCCTGCAGACTTTAGATTATTCCCTGCTCCAACACACCTGATCAAAATGAAAAGGAACCAAAAGCTTGTTCCACATAATGACACATTAATTTTAGTCAGGTGTGTAGAAGAAAGAAAAAATCTAAAACATGCAGGACAGTGGCCCTCGAGGACAAGAGTTTACAATTCTTAGATGTTAAAAGATTCAGAAATCATCATAAGCATGGACTCAACATTGGTGAATACAGGTAGTTTCAGCATTTAGAGTCAGATTAATTTCAAATGCTGCATCTCTGGAGAACAGAGAGACCATTGAATTGATCAGCAAGAGTTACAAAAATGATTAGTGCACTCCTGTGAATGCCATTGATGTGATTTGTGGGACAATATACTACAGATGTATGGATGATGTCTTTTTAAGCCCCTCGGCATGTTTTTACAAGTTAATGCATAACCACAGTCTGCATGTACCAGAACAGCAGGGTCCTCAGTAAATTGACCCATAGATTATTGGCAAACCCCTGGATTTTGGGAAGGTAGTTAAGTTATGTCCTCCTGCAGGAAACATAATTTAAAGATAGACTAAACTGAACTTTTCTTTTATTGTAGAACAGAAGACTATAAACACCTTCTTGCAATATTACTATAGCCTCCGCTTGAAGAGATATGGGCAAAATTCTGATTAGTTTTGATTGTTCTCTAAATGGAATTTTATTCCTGATCGGTAAAAGTTAATAAAATAGCTAAATACATGTTTTGGTTTGCAAGAAATAACAATACACAAAAGATGTAAATGTCTGCATTTCTTCATTTTTAGTTTGTGTTGTCACATTACGTTTTCTATTTTATTGCCCTCAAGTTGAAATTTTCTTACATCTTCTCGTAAACATGATAATTTCATACTCATCACTTCACATTTTCAGGGCCTTGCCAGTTTTTAAATGTCGGACCAAGGGCTGAGAAATTATTATTGGTATTAATTATACAAAGGTTTTCCCCACTGTTTCATCATGTGTTGTGAAAATTTCAATTTTTGTTTACTTATGCATACTGGATTTTAAGTTTTTTTGGTTTTTTTTGCAAGATTGACCGGAATCAGGTATCACTTTGTCCGTGTCCCTCAGAATCCAGTCCCTCATTGGTAGCAGATGGGAGAAAGTCAATACTGTACCTGGCGTGCCAAGCCTGTCTCAGTGAACACAGGTTTGCCTTGTTGGGAGCTGAGGGACCAGCAGGAATCCCTGATGTGAGCATGCTCAGAATAATACCAACCAGGAGTAAAAACAAGGATAAAAAAAATCGATTTACTCCTCTTCTCCTCCAATAGATTGAGGAGTATTCCTCCAGTAGATGGAGGAGTAAAGGAAAGGCACAAAGGGAGGATTAAGGGGAGTAACTTTCCTTGAGCTTCTTGTGCATCTCATGGGACTGGCTGCCATCTTGCCTCCCAGTTCCTTTTCATCCAGTCAAACTTTGCAGAGGAGACTCAAGTCAGACTTTTTGGATCAGACTGTTTGGTTAACTTGTACAACTTATTTACTGTATCTATTTATATCTTTTTTCCTCTTTTTCTAATATTAGATATAAATTATCTTTTAGTTTTAGCTGCTTTAAAAAGTTACCGACAGGATTTGATGATATCTGTAGATTGTTTCCTTAATGACTGAGAGTATATATTGCAGGTATAAAGGTTAAAGGATCACATTGTCTTTTACCTATAATTAATGCACATATAAGAGGGAGAAAAAAGCATTAAATATACGGAGTCAGAAATTAGGAGTGGCAACATCAGTTTATAATTTCTCAAGTTGTATTCAGTTCAAAAAGTTTTTTTTTATACAGTCATCAGGAATGTTGAGTTTGTTTCCCACAGTGGAATGCTTCGAGATGATTTCTTGTTTAATAGTGCAATGTAAATAATGAATAATGTATATTCAAATATATCTCACTTAGGTGATGCAAGATTGACTTTTTTTTTCCACGATGGAAAAAAAGGTTAGCATAAGCATAATTTTCAGAGTACTGAGACTGCCTAGTAAAACAGGCATGTACAAATAAAAAACATCATTAGAGTGGGCTGACTAAATTATACTAATATACTAATCTGCGGGTTTGAAATGTGCTCACCAGCTGTGGAGATCTGACTCTTTAAAGCCTACTGCACTCCGGTGTGTACGGCCCACCTGTGGGCAGCATGCAAAGACTCACTGTGGGATATAACGATAGAATGCGGATGCTGCTTGGGATCCCCGCTGGAGCAGTGTGAGTCTGCGATGTTTGTAAAAGCAGGTGTGCCCACCTGCCCTGAACTACTGCGCAACCTTGTGGACAGGTGCATTTGCAGGCAATAGACTCTAAACAGCATAATGCATTGACCGATCCTGGACTGAGACCAGTATGTTTTCTACTTTATGGGGTCATTGGTGTGTGAGCCTTGATTGAAAAGTATTTTAAATGCTTTTGTGTGTGTTTTCTTGAAATATGTATTAATGTATTTCTTATTATTTCCCCCCTGAGCAGGTCCGGAAAGGTCTCTTACTCTTTGGTTCCAGCAAACCTTACAGAAGCAGTGAAATAGAGAAGAAATAGATGAAACAAAATTAAATGTTTGGTCTCATGGCTGGTTTTATTTTCATCCATTCTTGTCAGAATGGTCAATGTTTGCAGACCTGTTAAATGTCAAAACATAAATGTCAAATACATTTGAATCAATTTTTCTCTCTTTGCATGTGTGTGTTTTTTTTTTCAACATTGGTCATATTATTCTGTCCATTAAATGTAGCCTATACCTGCAGAGTTGTAGCAAACAGTTAGCTTAGCACCAGCAAAAGCTGACAAACGGGACGTTTAAAGATCAGAGATCAACTTATGGTACCATATATGTTAACACAAAAAAACAAAATACATGTGCATGAAAATGAGCCATAAAATGTTTTTTTAATAAGATGCTCTCCATTTAAGTTAAATTCAGGTCAGTGCATGATTTCACCCATGTTTACAATGAAAACTCAAAGAGTACTGACTGAGTATCCCTCTGCTATGTTATTAATGCAGCCACTTTCTCTGCTTAGTCTCTGTTGTGCAGCTATGAACTACCTATTTCACATTCACCCGACCCTACAGCTCATACACAGTAGACCAGATCTTGTCCTTGCACAACAAAATTGCTGACAATAAAGAAGGTAGTTTGCCCTAAAAGTCATTCAGTGGACCTGAATAGACACTAATTTTGCTAAATTGTCAATCCGGCTGCTCTCTCTCTCTTCTAAGTGAACTTCTCATCAACCTTCAGCCAAACCATTTACCAAAAGAAAATGTTGATTCCTTTAAAAGATGCAAAGTAAAAGCTAAAATGATATTTTCTCACATCAATTGTGACCAATGATTTTCACTTGCCTGTACCTGGAAGAGTACCTCAGGCTAAAGAGGTGTGGAGTATAAGTTTTTATACCATATTTTCTTGTGGACAGCACATCACCAGGCTGAAATGACTTTGTCTCAGGCCTTACTTACATTTGTTTCTTTTAAAGTTTCGATTCAGCTACTAAAATGAACATTTCTCCCACAATGTAATTACACAGGGTTATGGCACTATTGCACTGTGGTGGCAGTGACTGTCTTTGCCATCACTCCCTTCTTTGCTCATCCTCTGCTTGTGAAGGCATTGTGGTAGTAATTGCCTTCAAGACTGGCTTAGGCTGCGGACCAAGGATCTTTCAGCTGTGATCTGCTAAGCCTATTACATACTTGTATAGTGAGGACACACAATCGGGTATAGATGAAAGCCTGAGTGTGTGAGCCAATTTGTGCGACTTGTTCTGGCGTCAACACACCCAGTCTGTGCTGAAATTTAGTTGAGTCTTTTTTCTTTCCAGATTATTAGCACTTCAAAACAAAATACACAATTAGACAATGCAATAAATTCAGAGGCCTCTGACTGTCAGTAACAGTGGGTGGTGGCAGTAATCTAATGTATGTACTGTACAGAGCAAAAAAAAGCAGCTTCAGACCCACTGAATGTAATCAGGTTGGCTGACCAACTTTTGTCTCCAGCTGTATTTTCAAATGAAAAATTAACAGCATTTTGTGTTGTTTTTCACCATTTCCATTAAACTTCTGTTCAATTTATTTAATCACATTTAAAGGTCACCTTTTGATACCCCCCCTTGGCCTGAAATAGCCTACAGCTCTTGAATGAACATAATTAACCTTTGTAGTTCATAAGAATTCTTTTGTCTTTTCAGGCATTTTTCCCTCCATTTCTAGTTGTCATGCTGGTTGTCCTACCATATATTTGATCAAAGAGCATACCGTACCATCCTCTTCCGCTTATCCAGGGTCGGGTCGCGGGGGCAGCAGCCTAAGCAGGGAAGCCCAGACTTCCCTCTCCACGGCCACATCAGCCAACTCATCCTGGGGGATCCCGAGGCGGTCCCAGGCCAGCCGAGAGATATAATCCCTCCAGCTGGTCCTGGGTCTACCCCGTGGGACGTGCCCAGAACACCTCCCGGGGGAGGCGTCCAGGGGGCATCCCGACCAGATGCCCAAACCACCTCATCTGGCTCCTCTTGATGCGGAGGAGTAGCGGCTCAACCTCGAGCCTCTCCCGGATGACCGAGCTCCTCACCCTATCTCTAAGGGAGAGCCCGGCCACCCTGCGGAGGAAG
>JAVQJG010140530.1:0-17575 GCA_036024015.1 Craterocephalus amniculus
CTGCGAGAGTGATGTTTGTGAATTCTGTAAAAAGAGTAATACATCATCTGCATAAAGACTTATTTTATGTTCCATATTGTTGCCTTGGATTCCTTTAATTTCTATATTTTGTCTAATAGCAGCTGCTAGCGGCTCTATGAAAATGGCAAAAAGTGAAGGAGACAGTGGGCAGCCCTGCCTGGTGCCTCTCTGTAAGCGGAAGCTTGGAGAAGTTTGATCATTGGTTTTCACACATGCATTTGGGTTATTATATAATATTTTTATCCAGTTTATGAAGGATGGTCCGAATCTGCACTGCTAATTGCTAGAATTGGCTCCAGCTTTTTTCAACACTGTGTTGAAAAAAAGAGGCATGGAAAATGGGTTCAAGGGCAAAGGAAGGCAAAGAAGCCTACTTTATGTGGAAGATGGTCATCAGATGTGTTCTTCTCTCTATGCAGTCTTTATTAGTGGAACAGGTCTAAATCAGTAGGAAAGCGTGGGTATTCTTCACGCTTGTATAAATTCCTGCACATTCTCATCCCCCGTCCACTTGTTCTTTGTAATCAGCCAGTCTGTCTTCAATCTGTGTAAAACTGCAAATTCCAGGAAGTGGAAATTCACCAGCTCTTTTTTTCCCCTCCGCTCTCCAATGTCGTCTCAAAGGTCATGTATAAGATTCCCTTTAAAAGTTCTACAAATGGCACAAAAAAGAAGACACAGCTGAGGTCCAGTGAGAAGTTACAGATCAGACATGAACCTTTAAGTCTGCCTCCTGACTCCTTGCAGAGTGGAGTCTGAAACTGAAATAGTTGTACTGCACCACAGCTTGGAAACAGCATGGTCACAGGGTGAGAACTGTGGCTGCTGCATGAAGAGCTCATGTGTGCTGCGGATATAAATCTCTCTTATCACCCCGCAGTGAAAAGTATCCTGCTGCAGCAGAGTCGACTCCGGCCTGAAACAAGATAAGTCTTGTGGGACCGTTCTGTCCTATTAATAAACATGACAGTCCAGTGTGGAGGTAATGGAGTCGGGCAGCACACTGAGGAAGTGTTTAGTGCAGAGTGGATTAGTCAAACGTCTTCTCTTGATCTACTGAATTAAGCATAAGGATTATGTCCGATGGGAGCCATCAAGGAGAGATAAGACAGCCGTGTTTGTGCAAATACATGCAAAAAGATGCATGTGTTTTCTGAAAGCATATGTTCTTAGTGACATCCTCTTCAGAGAGGCCAGAAAGAATCTCACGTAGCTGTGGTGACATTAGAAAGCTGTTCAGTAAACCCAAGGTCTACATATCAAGGTGTAAATCTCAGATTGGGAACTGGATCCCGTTTCACTTTGAACCTTTATCACTCTGTGCAGCCAAATACAGTAATGTATGAGACATCCTGCTCTGTTCCTCTGTCCGCATGAAACGTGCCATTCCGCTGTTGCAATGTGGAGCTGCACATTTCGCTCTGGTTTGTGCTCCACAGACTTCAGAAGAAACATGAGAGGTGTTTGATGTGAGGGAATGGATCAAAGCCAAATCACTGACAACCCAGGGGGAAACTCCAACACAGAATATCGAAGCGTGTTGGAGGCAACAGAGTGAATTTATTAAGTTAGAAGTGTGTCAGTCTAATTCATCTGACACACTCTTTCATTCCTCCTGCTCTGTGATACAGCGTCTTTTCTTTTGCATCTTTTCATGTTCACTTTCATCTCCATCATTTTTGCTCCATGTTTGCATCAGTATTTTTTAATTGAATCCTAAGTACACTCAAGTCCCCTTACTTTTCTGATTTAGATTAATAATGTAATGTTAAAGCAACATGTAAGGTATTTGTTGTAAACACTTCAATGACAGGTTAATGTAAATCATTAACGGTCATTAATGTCTGAATGAAAGTAAATCACTAAACTGCTATTCTTGTGAAATTTTACATTTGTGGATTTGTAGGGAATGAGTCTTATATTTCTTGCTACTGTTGCCAGAGCACAGGATCTGTGTTATTTACAGGTAATCCTTTTTCAGAATGAGCTGGCTTCATCTGACAAAGATGTACAGTTTAATATGAATGTCATGATTTGTGAGGATAAGATGAAAAGAATTTGATTCGTTGTTTCTTTTGGAAGATGAATAAAGCATTTTTACAAGCTCAAATGGTTGCATGTTTAACGAGTTGTTAGATTCACCACCAGCAGCTTTTTTCACCACAGCATCAGGCAGCACCCACGGGGAATTTAGACTGTAGATGAGAAAAGACTGAAGTCCCTCCTTGTAGCCTAATTGCATCTGTGGTTGCATTCAGGATCATGTTCAGGTAGGACAATCTGATTTCCTGTCACGTCATTGCCTTGGGTTGAGCTGTGAATTAAATTATTCTTTGTTCTTCTCTAATTTAACAGGAACTTTCCAGGAGCAAAGTTTAGTTTCACTGCCTTGACAGAGTGCTTCCTGGAAGGATTTCCTGGCTTTACCAGCAGCTATACTGGTGGCAGCACACTGGTTCATGGATATTTATTCTGCCCATCTGTCCACAGCTTTGCTGACACACTGACAATCTGTGAAACCTTCACAGAACAGATGACTGAGTCTGACTCGCCTCATAAACAAGCAGCAAACTTCTCATTTCCGTTTATCTGGAAAAAAATTATTTTTTGGTTTGTTTTTTTTAATGGATACCAATCTGAAGCATTTAAGCAGCATGGAAAAGCTGGGGACTCTTAAGACGAGGACCAACAGACTCCTTTGTTCCTCGTGCAACCGCTCCTCACACGGGGGAGAAGGGTGAAACTGTAGGACTGAAGGCAGCGAGGATTAAAGTCGTCTGAAGAGAACATGTTATACAAGAATGTACGTCACAAAGCTAGTGCAGTTTTAATGTTTATTCAGTACATAACCAGTATTTAAAAGAAAAAAAGTTAAAGTCTGCATTCGTGTTCCAACTCAGCCCAGCATGCCATCACCCTCACATAGCTAACATGGTAGCTGTATAACCAACTTTTAGAATTTCTCTGCATGCACAACCATCCATACTGATTTGTCATTAAAGCCTCAAGTGATGTTAACTACTCTTAGATGTTAACTACCCAGAAAAGTGCTCTGTGTCATGTTACAATTTTAGATGCAATAATGGAGAGGAGTGGAAAATATAGACATCTCTAAACCGCTGATGAAATCGCATGACGGGGATCGTCACATTCTTACGGAAACGTAAAAGTGCTCACAAGTTCAACTCGTTCCGAAGGTGCTCAGAGTGTAAATGTGCATCAGGCCTGATGAATCTGTCTGCTCAGATTCAAAAAGCCTGGTTGTGTATGTGCAAAAAAAAAAAAAACTCTTTAGTTTTTAATAAATAAGAAATGCATTAACGGATTTCTCAGATCAAACTGCCTCGTTGCAGAACGATTAATCTGATCCACTAAAGCCGTCGCTGTCGGTGTGAACCCCCATTCTATGAAATCTCACGAGGCACTTTTGCTTCGAGTCAAAAGTTAGGGTTAAAAAAAATAAAATGGTGGTACACTAATAAAGCCTGGTTCAGGAGAGCAGGAGTGCATTTGTTAAAGCAAAGATCTAGTGTCTAGGTCACAGCTGCTGTCACTGAAATGTCAGAAATGAGTTATATTTGGAATAAAAACAGTCAATCACTCCTCTTATAGCCAATCTGACCTCTGCACCCTGAACACTTCAGTACATCTTGGAAAGAAAACAAATAAAAAATACGTTGTCACTAGAAACTAGTCGGGCCTCCTTGAGGAGCGAGGTAGGGAGTATAAAAACTATCCAACTGCAAACAGCACCATAGGCAGCACAGACAGGCAGGATCTGCACGCATCATCAGGGGCTTCGTCAATAAAACATCATCTAACAAGTAGACACCAACTATGCGACCATTTCAGGCATTTGTCTAAATTACAAAACAAATGTAGGCACTGACTTCAGAGAGATGATGTAATCAGCATCATCATCACAAACCCAACATGTCATTGGTCCAGGTGGGATCAGGATGAACGAAAGGAGCCGCTGCAGAGCTCCTCAGACGAACCGCTCACTCTAGTTAGTAGACATCGCTAGTTGCCACGCCGCCTTTGCTTCTTGGTCCCGGTCGACCCCGCGGAGCCAGGCGCCGTGTGTGTGTGTGGGGGGGGGGCTTCAGGGAAGGGAGTACTTTCCCTGAATAATCAGCCAGTAAGAAGCCAGACGATGTTCCGTTTT
The DNA here is from genome assembly GCA_036024015.1 of Craterocephalus amniculus. Classification (NCBI taxonomy): domain Eukaryota; kingdom Metazoa; phylum Chordata; class Actinopteri; order Atheriniformes; family Atherinidae; genus Craterocephalus; species Craterocephalus amniculus. The sequence goes on from JAVQJG010140530.1 coordinate 4,190, forward strand.
CACTCACTGGTCTTCTTCAGGACCGAGGGAGTGGAGTCTGGGAAGGTCCTGGTGATCACAGACAAGAAGGAACAGCTCAGCTCTTCGTATGGTTTTACAGGTTTCATCTGTCGTGTGGGTTTTAGGTATTTCAGGCGGTGTTTACCTCATTTCATGGCCCGGCCAGTTGGGGTGCACTGGTGTGGGTGCAGCTGAGCTGGGGCTCATCAGCATGGCACTGTAGATGTTTGCTGCCACCACCAGGATGCAGAGGAGAATGGGCCCAATGATGGCCCCTTCCAGCCCCAGGTAGTACGCTCCGCCTGCTACTGCCAGGCCCGTCAGGTAAGGGTGTCCACCCCTGAGACAGACATTTACTTACACAGTGAAAACATGTAGAATACCTCATGTGTTCTTAGATTTCTGAAAACAAGCATTTTAAACTTTCACAGTGGTACGGAGTAAAAATGTTGTATGCAAAAGAGAAAAAAATATAGCTTACATTGACGTTACAGCAAAGCATGTCAGTGTTGAGCATTGTTGTGTTATCTTTACCAATTATGTAATCTAAACTAGAAATATTTGCAATATCAAACAGTTCGCTGCTGTATATCACAGTGCTGAAGAGAACTTCCCTTTTTTCCATTTTGCATAAATACTTTTCTTTACCTAAAACAACAGATTTTTACACCACCTCGCTGCTCAGTTAAAGAATTACTTTGACACTTTGCTGCATCTTTGCCAGGACAGTTTGCTATCATGAGTGAAAATAACCAGAAATATCTAAAGACGCATTCAAGAACATCTGTACATGAACTGAATTTCAACAGGAAGTGGCCTTTACACCAAGACCAGAACAGTAAAAGAAGAATAAAGTTCATGTTCTAGAAAGACCAGATTATCCAGCTGATGAAAAAAACTAAAAAAAAAACAACTAACCAACATCAAACGCTTAAGCTGTTTTGCACAGTATAAAATCCTCTGAAAGGCTGAGCTGCAGTTACCAGACATATTTAACTGCAGTTTTTGCTGCAGCGGATACTGAAACCAAAGGTTTGTGTATTTTGTCACAGATCTGTTATCAGATCATCTTTCTTCACAAATAAGGAAAGAAGTCTGAAATTGTTTTTTAATTTGTTTGCTTCATCTACTTTTGTTACTATTAAGGAAATGTTTCAGGTCACATGTATACAAAAATATAGGAAACAAACTTTAAGCAAAACAGTAGCTGTATTTCCTGAACAGTGGTATCTGGGGGGAGGGGAAGGGGGAGGGGGGTATTTTGACTTTGTAAGTCTGTCTCATGCAGCAGTTTATAAAACTGAGTTATGTAAATAGAGAAAGTTTAAATAGCCTTCACCAGAAGCATAATCTCACATTAGGATAGCAACCAGGCATGTGTTATGTAAACAGCCGCAGGGGATCGACTGAAATTTGTTTCTCAAATGTGTCGGAGCAGTTACACGCATCCATACCCAGATATATCCGAGTAGATGGCTGTATCCACAAAATATGTGGGCAGCAGATGGCAGATGAGCAGCAGCAGCGCCTTGGCACCTTCACCCTGCGCCAGCCACAGGTCACACACCGCCGGCACCGCGGCCCAGTACGTCCCCAGGAACGGCACGGCTCCCAGGATGGCAGCCAGAGCTTCAGGCCAACAGAGACGGACACAAAAAGTAACAACCGTGAGGGCGGTTAGGTGTGTGTTTAGCGACAGCCTGACCTGTGTGAATACACCGACTCACCAGAAGGAATAAAGACGATGTTGATGCCGAAGATGGTGTGGGTGAGCCAAGTGTAGAGGCCGTAGAAGCCCGCCATTTTCAGAGAGGCGTCGAACACTCCTCTTTGAAACGACACACGCAAGGTCAGAGCTAATCCCCTCCAGATGTGGCCGTATTTTTAGATTGTGCAGCTTCTGTGTGTGTGATCACCTGATGGCCTCTTCTACAGACTGGCCTACGATGTTGGAGGAAGGTCCCGGCTGGGAGAGGGGCGTCAGGCTGATCACCCACTTGACAGGTTTGTAGTATTCACCGCTGGAGCTCAGCAGGTAGAAGAGCGTGGTGAGGAAAATCACCTGCATCGGACAAGAACACAGAATATTTAAAAATATTAAAAGCAACACATTTGAGAAAATTAAGCCTTTTTTTTCTCTTACTAAAAGCTTTGGACAGCATCCCCACTAAAACACAAATTGACAAACACTTCATAAGTGAAACCTGAAGAAATGATCAGTTATCTGGTTACATTTACAACCAGAAATAAAAGCTCACTCATTTATAGAAGCATGAGCAGTTTGAGCACAACCGAAGGACGAAATTAGATTTTTCTACATATGCTGGCGATGAATCAAACGACACAACCTGCAAGACAATCTGAGCTACTTCCCTTGGTGTTTCATACCAGACTCAGTGCGAAGTTGAGCAGCGCTGTGCCGCTGTGGAACAACACCGTGAGGAGAGTGGTGGTGGTGGAGAAGAGGAGGCCGACGTTCCTGCTCATCACCACCCACAGAGACTCCAGGATCTGCAAGACAACACAGCAGTAAACATGTCATTCAAAAAACAGTTTTCAAAGTTGTGGATTGTTTCTGACAACAAGATGCTTGAGTTTTGCTCAGATTCTCTTCAAATGAAGCCTCTATAAGCTCGAGTGTGGTAATGCACCCGCAGAGTTATGACAGACAGGCGCACACTGCTCGTCTTTACTTACAGACAGCAGAGTCTCGATATTTTCCTGTAGAAAGGAGGCAATATCCTTCCAGTCCAGGATGTCCCCGAGCCAGCTGTTCTGCCTGTGAACCATCTTGTGTCCACGGTGACGGCCGGAGTGGGTCACATTCTGGAGATGATAAATACGTCATATTTAATATACAAGCAAATAAAACCAAAGGACGTCATCTTCTTAGTATCATGTTACCTTCACAAACCAGGAATGGTACAGTCTGTCCCAAAGCTCCAAAACCTGCTTTTCGATCACTGCCGTCTGGTTCACCTTATCTCCTAAAATTTTATGAAGCTGCACACAAAGGGAACAGGTAGTATTTGTGGAGTTCAAAGCTGTCAAAGCAGGTTTTTTGAGTATCTGACATTGAAATGGATAAATACATCTGTGCAAATCAGCGCTCTAACCTTCTGCGTTATCCACTCTCTCCCATGCTGGTAAACATTGGTAGCAGCTGAATTCAGAGCTTTCTGGACGACACGAGCTTCTGGAAGCAAACTGGAGAACAACATGGGAGAGTTGGCTGCATTTATGAAAAAAAAGAAGACGACTGAATGTTTAAAATAATAATAAACTGTCTTACTTGGCCCATTCTGGATGGTTGGACACAGTCTCATTGATGAGGTTGCTGGTTACCTCGATGATGTGAACACTTTCATGATGAACCTACAAACACAGAAGCTGCTCTTACATCCAGGATGATGTTGCCATGGTACCACAAAGGTAAAGTAACCATAAAAGACAAAAACCTACCATGGCAGAGAGCAGCATAGCCATAAGCAGGGTCCCGGTGACCAGGAGGAAGATGATGAAGATGCTGATGATTTTATCCAGTGATCGCTCCAACCAAATTATCATCTGCATACAATGAGAGGAGGGGGCGATAAAGACAGGGGGAAAAAACAGAGTTAATGCACATCGGTACAACTCTAAACACAACAAACACCACTCAGACACATGGAGAAAACCTGTGTCCTTCCCACATAAAGAGGCACGTCTGGATTTAAAAGATGCTCCCTTAAGCCAACCTATTTATCCCTTAATGACTAAATATTATGCATGATCTTGGCAAGTGTGCTTAAGACAGCATTTTCAGAACTTTAAAAATATAGAGCATAATTTTATGGAAAGAGAGGATTGTGTACGGAGATTAAAGCTGTAAATGCATAAAAAAGACATTTTACAAGTTTTTTGTGATCAATTTTTGATTTTATTTTATACATATATGTACATATGGGGGCATTTACTGACGATCAGGATCATATTGTTTGCACACACATCGTGTCAATTGCATGTTACCATCTGTTTCTTGCAGGTGATGGGTTAAGACTGAATGAGCAACTGATAACAGGAGCAAACAGCCTTAATATTGGTGAAGACACAAATAAAAATATTCAGCAAAGACATCTTGGTGACACCAGAAAAGATTGCAGGATATTTGGCAAAAAAAAGGGAAAAGCAGTTGGAAAATTAAGAAGAAAACCAGATGAGGTTAAGAAGAGATGACAAATAAAACAGGTGTGGGGCCGACAGAAGGGATTCCTCTAGCCAATGCGGTGAAGCAGGTGCAGCACTTTCTGCAAGGAGCAGATAACTGGAATACGACAGTATGACACACTAGAGCGGGTTGAGATTGTCATTAACAATATGACATCATATTGTTAATGACATGAAAAATATAAACATGCCTCTTTTTGACATTTGTCCAAACAACAGTTGTGATTTTAACCTTCAAACAAATAATCGGTTTCATGCAAAGATTTTGTCCCAGAAATTCAGTCATTGTTTCCGACCGTTCATGAGAAAATATCCCGATGCCCTTCAGCAATCTTGCAGCATCGGGCTGCTTGTCTCGTCCAGCTGCATATGTTTGTGTGCATCTGAGCCAGCTAACACTTGGCTTTCAGAAGCAGTAAATAAAGGCACAACAACAGCCACAGCAATCAGTTACATGTTTGGTAGGGATGCAAATAATTAATCCATGATCAATTAATTGTCGATAAGAAATTGCATGATAAAAATAAATTTACTGCAATTAATCACATTTTGAACCCGGAATTCCTCACAAACCCGCATGAGGGCGCGCTTGATGCCAGAAGTCCTTGAAGCACAAGCAGGAACACAAACGAAGCTGTCGGCTGACCGTAGACATGATAATTTAATCAAATTAAACTAAATTAAAATTATGAGGATAATAATAAAAATATTTTTGTTGGCATTGTTTAACTTGTAAATGTGTTGTTCCCTGCTGTTAAGAACAAATCTTTTATTAAGGAATATGATTCGCACTTTTTATTTCATAAGAAAGATAGCATTTTAGTAGAAAGGAACCTCTTGATTCAGAGGGAAATTCAGCTTCCATTTATCAATGAATCGATCATCAATCAATAAGACGAAACAACTATCGAGTAATGAATTAAAGCAAACAAGCAAAACTGATTGCAGCGCAATTTTACCTGTTTAACAGGCGCAATCCTCTGTGATAAATCAGCTGCATCGTGTCAAGTTTCCACATGATGTAACTCTTGTAAACTTTACTAAATTAGGGCCTACGTGTTTTAACTCTGGTTTCTCAAAGCTCCACAGCTGAAGCGACAGTTGAGAACCAGATTTACGCTTCATTTGAACTTGTGTGTTAATGCCACCAAAGTATTTATGTTACTGAAAGCCAAAGCAAGAGACACCAAAAAGTTGTGTTAGGAGATGTCACCTGGTCATAAGGCACACCTTTATGCAACGATATTACGTGGAAGGTCACATGATATGGAGGTCAGTGGGAGGGCGACGGCGTTGCAGCTGTGATACAGTCCTAAAGCTCAGAGCTGCACCATGAATCTAATTCTATTTTGTCCCATCACCAAGAAGAGTAATGTAGTCTTACCTTTCAGGAGTAGAATTATTCTTGGCAAGCTGGTTGCCATGGATTACATCCAGTACAGTAAAGATAAGAGCCAATTGACAAAAAAATGGAAACACCACACATTTCTGTTCTGTTTGCTATGATGGTATTGGTGCTCTGGTGGAGGTCTGACTGCGGTCTCAAGCTTAGGCAACCTATGCGAAATAATCGGAGAATTTAAGCAACACTTGTTACTGTAGACAAAAACGGGTCGTTCTATAACTTAAGCTATTTTGCATTATTTGACCAAGTATTAATGATTACTTAATTACAAAGAGACAAAATGTTTTAAATTACTATTTTGACAAAATAAATCTTTAAAAAAGTACAATTAACCATCAGATCAATAGCTATCAACAGAAACTACAACCATGAATCTAATAATTAATTTTAGTAGAAGCTAATAAATCTAGTCTAGTTTATTTATTTCTAACAAAGTCTACAGTGAGCAGGAAGTGGTCATTTTTTAAATAGCACATTTTGTATAGGACTTCTTTTAAAAAAATAAAATTTGTTTTGATTTTGATTCTACATTTGATTCTATTTTGATTTTGATTCTACAAAGTATAAATAAATTAAAGGTGCATTGCGCAAGTCAAAAAACTAAATACTAATACTTTCTTTCCCAAACATCCCCTTACAATTGTCTGATGTGCTGGATGAGCTAAACTTTCTCCTCCTCAGTAGACTCTATAGTCCTGTTTCTGCTGCTCCGTGAGAGGGATTCAAGCTCAAATCCTCATGCCGTGCATGTGCGTTGACACACTGCACGTGCTAGTTAACCTGGCTGCTGCCAGTATTGTTTACTCTGCTGCCAATGACTTTAAATAAATAACAACAGACCAGTGGCCTCACTTGTCTCTCAAACACCAACATTTACTCCTCTAAGACAAAGAAAAGAAAGACTTTGTCTAGTGTGAGAAAATAAAAATCTGTCCCTCATACCTGCAACTTTTGGGGAAATGTCTAAAATCCATCTAACAAGGATAATTTACCAGGCTTTGAACCGTACACTGTCACATTAATAACTGTGTGTTTCCATTGTTTTGTGCATGCCCAGTCCCTTACTCACCCATAAGAACTCTCACAAATATAAAGACATATACTATATATCAGTTTTATTAAATGATATCCACAAAAACACTCCTGTCCTGCCACTCTGCTCGTCTCGGTTTATACCAGTCATCCTCCATGCAGCTCACTCTCCCAAAAGGAAAAAACTGCCAGCTAAAGCCGGGAAGATACAGGCGGGACAGAGGAATCAACGAGACCCTCCTCCGGACTGTAACTTCCTGTGAAAATAAAAGCAGGAAGCAGGAAAGCAGAAAAAGGACAGATGTTACAACAACATGAGAGGGGGATGACAGTGGATGGGTGGGAAAATGCCAGTCCAAGCGACTGCAAAGTGCGCTCACGCCTTCACACGCTCCCACATGGAAATGGAGGTTATTTCTTTAGCTTTGTTTTCTTGCTTTCTCTCCAACACAAACACTCATTACCTGCTTGTTAAGCCAAGGCCAGAGCTTGGAGAGGAGACAAAGAGACATTGGGAAGATTATTATCGGAAATATCTCGGCAGCGGTCCTCACATGTACCCGTGCCACATGAAAACAACCAGGGTCCGAGCAGTGGGGGGGGGGGGCAGTAGCAGGCTGGAGGTGTAGACTGGCCTCAACACGGATGAAAATCAGGATTACAGGAGTGAAAGAACTGCTCCCCACTTTTTAAAAGGTGTCAACAATTAGACCATACAAATAATAAATAAATAATCAGAGACATACAGAATTATTCTTACAAGTCTCTCATGGTAAACAAAACCACCTGCAAACATGAAGAAATAATTATCTTCATGTGGGACTCATCTGTTTTTGGCCACCAGATTACCAGTACGTCAATATTCAATCTCAACCCCTGTTTTCAGTACAAATTTCTCCAAGTTTTAAATTGAATTTTCAAAATGCTTCAACATATAACATGTATTTGTTAAATGTCAAATTCTACACCCATTACAAACTATTTCCCAAGTGTTGGGGAATTGGATTTAGTGCTTCCTTTATCTTTGAAAACTGGCTGACTGATAGAGGTGAGTTAATCTTGCAGCAACTCACGATTCAATTCGATCTTAATTCAGATTCAATCCTCTCTTAGTAACAAAACGTGCTGATTAACTCTGTTCGTCTGAAAAGCCAGAAACAGCTCTGAGGAATTGTTTCATCAGTTGAAAGAAAACTGATCACTTTCATCAAAAAGCAGTTTAAACTTGGCTAACATGGCAAAATTTAACATGTCTTTGTCACTTAGCAGCATTTTAAATTTTTAGCCTTTTGAAAAATCTATTCTTGGAAATTTTGAAACGATTCTGAATCTTAATGAACAAGAATCACGAAGAAGATAAAAAACAATTTTTTTCATCACCCCTACTGACCAGTACTATAACAATTTACTGGCCAGGTATTCCTGCCAGCTGCCGAGGGCCTTTACTGTGGACAGTATGAATAATCCATAGATGCATGGGTGCAACGCCTCGTGTGTCTGCATGCGGAAGTGTTACATCAAAGGCAGCAGAAATATGGATATACGCCACATCTGCAGCCATTGCGAATCAGTCAGAGGCTTTACCTTCGTGTCGACACGCAGCAAGAACTGAGCCAGGCCTTTGATTGGTCCAGGAAGTAAGGCCTCCTCGCGCTCACGTCCAAACCTCTCCAGCACCGTCCACCACGAGCTCAGAGTCCGCTCTGCGAAGCTCTTCAGACCAAAGTGGACGACCAGCTTCTTCAGCACCCACACTATATAACAAAAGCATCATCAATAACTACAGCTGATCTGGGGATGTGTGTGCATGTGCGTGTGAGTGTTTGTGTTACCAGCCACAGGGATAGGCAGCAATTGCAGGATCCAGAGGTTTAGCCACACCTGTACCAACACAATCGCCCAGACCAGCAGGATAAAGTAGATATCGCTGGCTCTGCGCGAGTTCTTCTCTGTCTGGAAGAGGCTGGTTGGTACGGCCCGAGAGCCACGGAGGAAACCAGGGGTTGCAGGGAGAGGACCTACTGGCTGCATGCCATCTATGTAGGGTAAGACATCAGACAGGAAGCAGAAAGGAGGACGAGAAAGAAGAGAAAAAAGAGCATAGTAAACATTTCAAAACCAATGTGGCCAAACAGTGCTGTCAAAGAGGAAGTGTCTGGGCTTGAATATCCTTCAATGGCTGCTTCTCAAGATAATGATGCGTGTGCAAAAAATAATCATCCCGTCTATCAGAATGCACACGCAAAACTTTTCTTTACAAGGATTTTAGGTTCAAATAGAACAAGCCAACATTCAAAATGGAATAAACCCATATTTGTCATAGAATCTGGGTAGAAATGAACTGCTTTACCTGTGGTGGAGGTCTCCCTGGACGCCATTTTCGGCTGGAGGTTGCTACAAGAAATTGCCATGTAAATAGTGTTTGCGGCAAATGACAGCATCTGCCCCGGCAGCTCCCCTAGAGAGGTGAGACGCAAAATAATGGAAGCACACACAAGCAGAAGGTGCGGAAAACAAAATGCCAACTTTTGCTCGTGTTTGTATGCATGTTTTCACTCACATACGCTTACAATCTGAACCAGAGTCAAGCTGTGCATCTAGAGTCACTTATATTTGAGGTTAAACTGAGCTGTCATTTAATGTAAGTGCTGGCTGAATGTGAGAACGGGGGAAGATTAATGCTCATAAAGGTTATTTAAGGAGGACTTTTATAAGGTCTAGAGGAACTCAGTTCGTATTTTAACTGTCTGGATGCTGATTTGATCCTCTTGACTTTGACAAAGAATCCATAGTTTTAAATTTCTAAGGAATTATTTGATTTATCTTGCAATAAAACTAAATGGTAACACTTGATTTGAAGCCCACATTATAATGCATTATGACGGCATTTATAATGCATTATAATGCATTTATAATCCCTCATAAATACTATTATAAACAAACAATGTTTTATGGGGCACTATAGCAACAGTTTTATAACATTATCCTACCACTTAATACCACTTGAATTAATTATAATGAGTCATTCTATGGATGCTCTGAGGAGTGCATTATTATGCTCTATGATTGCCCTCATACACCATAATATGTGTTCATGGGTATTTAAGAGCAGCCTTAAAAACTAGTCACTATAAGTACTCAAGAGCATCCATAGAATGAGCCATTATAATTAATTATAAGTTGCAGAATAATGTTATAAAACTGTTGCAATAGTGCATCATAAAACATCTTTGTTTATGATTGTATTTATGAGGCATTATAAATGCATTATAAATGCCGTCATAATGCATTATAATGTGGGCTTCAAGTAAAGTTTTACCAACTAAATCTCTGTCATTTAAGCTAAAGGGAAATGGAAAGATAGAAAATTGTGATACTATTTACAAACAACATTTTCCATGTATGTATGTATATATAAATCCCTCTGAAGTGCAGTTTCTGTGATATGTGTCAAAATGAATGTGTCCATAAATCTTCACCTTTGCCAGCGTCAGGTGGTTTCTCCTGCGAACCCACAATGAGGAGTATTACCACCACCACAAATAGGGGTACTCTCCACGAGCCAGTCAGAGACACTAAAAACAGATTTGGAAATGAGTGAGAACATGGCAGAGAAAAATTGATTGTACTCATATTATTACTATGGCACTAGCAACCATCCCATTAGAAAAACTGACCCTGACCGCTTTGTTCTGTTGCACCAGCTGACCCACATTTCCAAAAGTATTTTGACCTAAAATGTCAGCATCAGAAATGCTTTCAACACCTCTGTAAAGGTGTAGATCTTCTCTCTTCCTTGCTCTTCACATGAGCCACAACTGTAAGAAAAAGCCTAGTCACATTTAACATTACATGCTTGAAGGTCAACATGTCTTTTCAGTGTGCTAAAAATACTGCTAACTTCCTCATCTTACAATGTAGCGTAGCTCGGCATATGTTCTGTGCAGCAGCAGACATGTGGAGACAAAACCTTTATCTTCACTTCGTCACAGTTTTTCACTTTTCCGTCGCAGGCTCACTTTCAGCAGCCTTCACTCATGCAGGCAAAGTTAGAAAAAAGATCTAGCCCAAAGGCAAATAGGTGGTTGCATGAAAAATATTTCAAGAATGAGAAAATATGTCTGAACAGGTTCTCCGTGCTCACCCATGAAGAAGAGCAGGACAGCCCAGACAGGAGGGGCTAACACCCTCAGATACCACTCAGTTTGAGGACTCCACTTCAGACAAACTGCCAGCAAGTAGCCAAACACAGCAGTACCCACCTGGAGAGAAACAAATTCACACATTCTTGGCCCTTATGAAGTGAAAGTGAGCAAAACATTTGTTCAACGCTCTTTAGGAATTTTCAGGAAGATCCGATTTTGAAATTTTTTTTGGTCAATATAATAAGTTTCTTTCAAAATGTTATTTTCGTGACGGTGTAGTTGGAAACCAGAGCTCTCCTGACCTTATTCTGCACATTTAGAGCAGAGAAATGTTTTCTAAAACTGATTTACATTTAAAAGGCTTTAAGTGAATTTTCAACAAATGATCTGTTGCTGTTTAACAGTAAATTCTGAAATAGGATGTTGTAGTCAGTAATTAGTTTGTCTCTGATCTCTGCCAGTTTCCCTTTATACAAAGACATCATTCAATGTCATTTAATATGGTGTTCTCCTTCCTATTTATGAACCAAGGCAGTGCCTGGAGTCTTACACTCCTTTTAGAAAAAGCACATGCTGTCTATTGAGGATCATTTAATATCATTTAGTTTTGGCCAAAGAAAGAAAGAGTTTCAGTGCCCTGGAGCTGTTCTGGAATAAGATATTGAGCGATCAGCCGCTGGAAGCGCAGGAAATTAAATCAACTAACATAGAAGTTTAGTCACGTATTCAAAGAAACATATTTTCTGCATTAAATAAACCATTAAATAAACCATTATTATGGATGTGCAAGATAATATAATGTAGTTTTCTGCTCTAAATCATTCTGCTATTTCAATCTCAGATCGTTTATAAATGCTGCATGCAGGCTGAACACTTGTGTCATAGTAGCGTGTCTCATGTGTAATCCCAATCCTAAAAAGGTTTTCAGGTCTGAATGATGTTTTATTAAATTCTAACATCAAAACACAATGAATCACGTTCAATCAACAGAAATTCACAAATGAATAAACTGATGATAAAACTATAACAAGGCAAATCAATTTTGGTCTTCCTGATTAAATAAACAATGTTTTTAGTTTCAAGGACTGGAAGCAGCAAACTTTTGATTAATTATTCCTTCTTTTTTATCAAATTAAATATCCATTCAGTAATCTAGCTCATATTAGCAATGCTTATTCATTTCAGCTCTAGTCCACCTGACCTCGCCCACCCTGATTGACACACAAGCTCTTCTGTTGTCATCCTGACAAATGCCAACAAACGATCCAGAAGGCACGCGCACTCAGTGGAATCTGACAAGTCACTCACCCACGCAATGTGGAAGCAGTCCAGCACGAGTCCGATGACCCAGCAGATGTGCCCGAGAATCACCTGCATGCCGATAACGCTCCAAAAAAAGTAGAGGAAATAAACCAGCGGCGCCCCGGCCCCGATCACCATAAGCACCGTGAGCCTCTCCAGTACCAGCCTGCCCATCGTCTCCACACCGTAGTTGACGCACCACACTGGGACCAGCAGGGTCCCCACCACGATGGGCGTCCCGGTGTCCTGCAGCCCGCTGAGCCACGAGCGGCCGATACGGGCCAGAGAGTATTTAAAAGGATGGAGGAAGGTGCCGCAGAGCACTGCCCAGAGCAGCGGGCGGAGGAAGGCCTCCAGGATGAAGTACACCAGGACGGTCGCCCCGCAGCAGATAGCCACGAAGATCATCGCCCCGGTGTTGTAGAAGGCCTGTTTGATGTTTTTGTCAAACTTGAGGGACGAAGGGTGGGTTAGCAGTTGGCTCATCATCTCTACGGCTGGCTGAACGCTCTCTTGGAAAGAAACCGAGTGGGGCCGCTCGGTGCGAGGGCTCTCCGGGGGAGAGACGGCGGAGGGCTCCGGCGCCGAGTCCTCTTCATCTGCCATGTTCCCACTTCGGCTTCGACCGGTAGTCCAACGGCAGCCCGGCGTGAGGGGGAAAAACATGTGACGTAGCGGCCAGAGGGCATCATGGGCAATGTAGTGCCAACTTTTTAATTTATTTAAAACGTGGAAAACCCCTTCCGGTGTTATTTATTTATTCTCTTAAACTCTTTTTGGGTAGTTATATTTTTTGTATATATCTATAATCTATATTTACTCTGCAGCTGAATATTTTCATTAATAATGCGTGCATGGAAGCTGGAAACATTTGATAAAACATGAGAAAAATTAGTTTTTACTGTGCTGGTCAGAAGATCGCATTTTTTTCTTGCACCTGGTATGAATATGAGATGTGGGATGTGAAAGTAATGCAGTGTGCTCCCCCACCCTTTTCTTTAAATTTGCCCAAATAGTATTTATTATTTCTTTCAGGCCTGGTGTTATATTTAGTGGTGTCTTGAAGGATTTATCTAGTAACCAGTGGTCTAGTCCAGGATATACGCTTGTATATGGAGTAATTCTTCATTGGTCATGGCCCTTTTTATCATGTTATGTTCTGTGCTGAAAGAATAACAGGAAGCATCCTTTACTAATTTAGCTTTGCATCTACAGAGGTCTATTATGAAACACTAGAAAGAACACATTTGACAGAGCATTTAAATTGTTTTCTGTGTTACATTTTAACGGCTATAA
>JAVQJG010140571.1:0-12102 GCA_036024015.1 Craterocephalus amniculus
GGAGATTTAAACCGTTTCTTCCGCCAGTAGTGATGGGGAACGTGAGATCGCTAGCTAACAAAATGGACGAGCTCCAGGTGCTAACCAGGTCTCAGAAATAATACAGAGTGCAGCTTTATGTGTTTTGCCGAGACATGGCTGCATGAACACATCCCAGACTGTAATGCATCTGTACACGGCTACAAGACGGTCCGTGCAGACCGCAATAAACAACTCAGCAGGAAGCTGAAGGGAGGTGGAATTGCAGTGCTGGTTAACCAGCATTGGTGTCATTCTGGCTATGTCACTTTTAATAAGAAGATCTGTACAACAGACATGGAACTGCCTTAACAAGCCTCTCACTGAAGATCATTCCTTCCAGCAGCCTGAAGAACAAGAACAATACAATACTGAATTTCCCTCTTGGATCAATAAAGTATTTTTTAATCAATTTTAATTTAGTTTAATTAATTTGTTAATTATCGTCTCCCATTTGTTCTGCTATAGTTGGATCTCCTTCTCTGCCAGACAAGTACAGACACAACAGAGAGATGTTGATGCTGCTGCCGCCGCACAGAGACAGACCAAGCAGCGCCATGTACTCCAACATCACAGAGAACGGACAGGTACTGTATGGAGGGGGGGGGGGGGGGGGTTGTTAGTTTGTAACTGGAAGTTATCTGTGAACGTTGTCTTTAATGGTTTAATCAGTTCGGTGCAAGGTTAGGGACATCATGTGCCAGAAAAAACCTCCAGAGCACCAATTAAATGAGAGAAAAGTCTCATGCTGTGATCTCTGTGCCAGCAGGTTGCTGCCTTTATTTTTGATTAAATCATTTCTGCTCATGCATCCTGGAACATTTGGCTGTTTTCTGTCCTTTTGTTCAGACAAACTTCCAGCGAGCCTTATTCCACCAGGTGATCGGTCCCTGCAAACCCTGCAGTGACCCCAACCTCTCTGTGGCTGAGAAAGGTAAGCGAGCACTCTCCTATGCACAACTAACGCACACGCATTACCTTTCATTTTATTTTCTCTCTCTCTCCCTCAGTCCTCACCACTCCCAGTAGTTGGAGCTTGGACAGTGGTACCAGAGAGGCCCTCCCCTTCCTCGCTTCCCATGTTGGCAGCGTCATGGCTCCACCCGTTCCACCGCGTAACGTGCCTCATGGTATGAAACAAGCTGCATATGATGCTGTGTGTTGGATATCAGTGCTGGCTGAGGAGAGCTTGTAGAGGGTCATTGCAGACGGTTTTGGGGTCTGCACAAATGTTTATTCTGCTTGTCTGTGTGTGATTTTCTTGAATGATGATCTCAAGTTGCTTTGCAATGTGTCAGTGTTCAGCACTCCTGAGGAGTTTCTCTACATACGACATGTGACTGACAGACTGTAAACTCTAAAACAAGGCTGCATGTATTCTAAATAGTAAACATTTTGTTGGAAAAATATGTTTAATTTTTTGTCAATGTTTTGTTGTCTTGTATGAACTGGGTCTTGGGACATCTCATTACCTGTTTTGCATCACTTTTTTAACAGTATTAGCTTACATTCTTCTTAATGGGCATTTTCAGTTACAACTATCCACACTGATGATAGATTTCTAATTATTAGGGCAGAGTTGACATGGCAGGAGTTTGGAAACGGATCAGAAAATGCAAATAAACCAGTAATGAATATCTGGGATATTTTTAGAATGTCCAAAGGTAATAATCAGCAGAAAAAAATCTTTCTATGAACACATGAAAAAAATTTGTCAAAAATACAACTTATGAAGTGAATGATTCCCATGAGGAACCGATTCATTTCCTTACAGAGGAATCATGGTGGAAGCACCATCATGCTGTGTGACTGATTTATTGCTTCCAATACTGGAGGTGTTGAGTAATATAAATGGATCAGAGAAATCTTTCCTGCTGCGGGATACTTTATATAGATTCTGGCCCCTATTTATCCAGGAGGTCTCTTTACTTTCCTTTCACTAATTACAGGAAGCCTAAACATTTCTAGATTTTTAATTACTGAGTAAATCTGTACCGATTTCTATTCTCTGCTCAAAACATTCTCATTGTAAATGTCTTCTCAGGAATGATCTCATCCTGTCCTGAAAAACCTTTTAACTACTAGTATAAAAGAAGAAGAGTCAGGGACCTTCAGAAGTGCGTCAGTTTTTTTCTGAGAAAATTCTTGGATATTTTCTTTAAACATTTAGAAGCAAGTAAGCCAAAGTCTAGATAAAACACTCTTTACAGGAAAAGGAGCCTCTCTCATCCAAGCAAGCTGCTTTTATCAGCTCTATCGTAGCCTACTCTTCCTGTCCACCCATCCTTTGCTGTTACACAGGCTCAGGTCCGGTTGGAGATGGATTATGCCGACAGATGTCATGTCTAAAGACCTGGCCTTTGCTCTAACACATCTGTACAACAGTGGGACCAGTATCATGTCTCAGAATCAGCATTTTATCCACAAGCTGCAGCCTGTGTTCAGTGAGCAAGTTCTTATTGAAGAAGAGGAAGTTCAGCCTCTCAGCAATGACACAGAAGATTTTAGGCTGTCACAGGTCACACAATAACTTAGTACGTGTAAAATTATGATTTTGGTCAAGGTCACGTCACACAAAACATCAGAAGATAGACACAGCATTTAGAGCAACAATAACTTGTAACTCAGGCTTCTATGGTTGCTCATTTATTTTGTTCATTTTATGAAAATATTAGGATTCAAACATGTTGTCACACAAGAACAGAGTTTTATGCCATCATACAAGATTATTCTGAGTAGAAAAGAGTTTTGAAGAGGAAGATTCATGTTATACAGCATGAGATACATAATACAGAAACCTAACCTTGCATGTCTCAGACACTTTGTTTTGGATTTGTTAACTTGATGATTTAAAGTTTTTTCTAAAACAACTATTATTTCAGTAACAGCTCATTGTAAACTCCTCAACACTGGAAAAAAAACTGCATATTTTAATAATGCTACAAACTGTAAAGAAGAGTGTGTTTCAGTGTTTCTTTGTTGAACTGACCTTCTAATCTTTCTTTTAGCCAAAATCAGCTCTCCTTTGTGAAACATCTCGTGTACAAGATTCTCCAAAGCTGACTTTTTTAAAAGCAGTCGCTTCAAACACCTCCCTCCCTCTCACACTCACACTTCACCTCCTCTCTGATCCAACATTTCCCTCCTTTAACTTTGTTCCCGCCTCTTCACTGCTCTTTCCTCTCCCCTCTTTCAACTCTCTTATCTCTCTCCTCCTCCTTCCTCCTTCCTCCTCCTCCTCTCCGTTCTGAGGTGTGTGTGTGTGTGTGTGTGTGTGTAAATCTCTCAGTCAGTCCTGCTGTGTCTTCCCCGTAGGGCAACACCTGTCGATGCACTTTGACGCTTTCCACCACCAGATCAGCGACCTCCCTCCAGCTCTCCCTGCGCGCTCCTTAAGAAAGGTACCCTCCTCCTCCTCCTCTTCCTCCCCTCTCCTGCTGTTAGTCTGGATGCTTGATTGTCTGTCCGCTCACCTCCAAAGAAATCATATTACCATTTATATTGTGGGAAATTTGTTCTTTTTATTTGTGTCCATTTGTGTATTTGTGCCAGAAACGGTTGGGCTCCAGCCTTTCTACATGTCATCACAGAGTTTTCTATGTTTCCACCTTTGAGTGCCTTTGGCTCAGATCATCACACACTGAGTTGCTTCTCCCAGTGAGAAGTAACTTAACAGATGTGATAAATCTGTGTATGGAAGACTGAAGGTATCGCGCCTACGTGGCTCTGACTCTGAGGCACAGCCGAGTCGTCAGTAATAAGCTGAAAATAAACTGAGATTTTCCGACAGAAATCTTCCATCGTTTTGCCTCCGTTTCTGTACGTTTTCCTGTTTTCATCTTTCGTGATTTATCCTGATCGCTCTGTAGACAAATTGCTTTCACATGTGACAGAAACATTTGATTTATTGTCATTTTCAATATTCCTTTTCCTTAAGATCGGGGGTTTTCAAAGTCAGAGAAGGCAGGCCTCCTCTCAGATGATGTTTTAAAACAGCAAATATTTCCGGAAGCTGATTGGTTCCTGTTTATATTCATATATTAATCCCTCTAAACAGTTTAAATAAACGGAGGCATATTGCTGTTTGACTAGTGGAGACTGTCTGGTAGAGCTGGGCTATATATCAAGATTTTCAGATTCATCAAGACTTTGTCCCACAAGATAGAATAAGGGAATATCGTTTATTAATGAGTTAGCTTGTGTTGAGTACTTACCATGCACTTACCATAACTTGGTTCTATGATAGCGAATTTTGCGTTTTTATGTGATTTTTACATACAGTAGGACTTGTTGGACACTTGTTCTCACACATGCGCACATACGGCACTTACACACACACACACACACACACAAATAAAGCACTTAGCACAATCTTAGCACTTGACATACCTGCATCAATGACCAGCAGTCCACCTGTTCAAACTGTATCCTACTCCTTGAATTTATGCTTGTGTTGTTCTCTCAAATGTACTTTGTGTTGGATAGAAGCGTCTGCTAAATGACGGTAGTATTAGAGTAAAAAATATCTATTTTTTTAGCATTTTACACTGCTGTATCTTTATGATAATTGAAAAGTATTTATTATTTTAATACACATCTGCTTTAATTTCAGTTAAATATTTTAATGCACAAGTGCTTCTGATCCTTAATAAAAGTGCATTTTGCACTCAAGGCCGTAAATTTGAACCATCTCTTCGTTTACTTGACTAAAGACATTTATTTGATCATTTGAATTTAGTTATTAGTTTAATTAAATAAATTTAGATATATACTGTATATATATTGTATATTGTCATTAAGGAAAAAAATTATCGAGATACGAAAATTGGTTCGTATCGCCCAGCCCTACTGACTGGATAAAACTCATCATCCAGACTCTAAAGCTAATTCTAAAAAATTCTCTGACTTCAGAAAGTCCCCTTGCATCCAGGCTCTTTTCCTCCTTTGAAAACATCTGAAACAACATCTTAAACACATTTCAGCAGAAATGTGTTGTGAATTATTTATTTGTAAATCTATATATTTAACGCAGAAAATAAAAGTATTAATGACCCTTTCCTGCCACATCTGAGTGTGTTTTCATCAGCTGCAGTTATCAGGATCATTGGATCAGACAAACACAAGCCCAACTGCTGACTTGTTGCTGCATGTTTGTTGTGTCACACCCTCCTCTCTCTCTCTCTCTCTCTCTCTCTCCCTGCAGTCTCCCCTGCACCCTATACCTGCCTCGCCCACCAGTCCACAGTCCATCCTGGATGGCAGTAACTCCACCCTGTCAGGCAGCGCCAGCTCTGGGGTCTCCTCCCTCAGTGAGAGCAACTTCGGCGGGCCCGCCTCCTCCTCCGACCCCCCAGCCAGTCGCACAGACACCCTCGAGTCGGTCCCCAGCAGCCAGGCCTGGACCACCGACCAGGAGGACCTTGACTCACCCTATCAGCCCGTCAGGTACAGTATGTCCGAGCCTGACGTCCTGGATGGAGTCAAACCCCCACCCTGCCGCAGCCACTCCGCCCCAGGAGGCGTCAACCCAGCCCAGGTGGGCTGCCAAGTCCAGCCTCAGGCTCCCATTTTGGCCTCAGCTGGAGCTGCACACACACAGCAGCCAGATGGGCTGCAGCTCCACTACTACCACCACCACCTCCCTCACTACATCCCCCACCACCCACCCCTGTATCACCTCCATGAGCCCCCTCCAGCTCTGCCCCCAAAGCCCTACCTCAGAGAGGTGTGCATCCCTGAAGAGGACCCCCTGATGGCCCAGTCAGGACCGCCGGCTCCCCCCGCACCCCGGCCCATGCCGCGCAAGATCTCCCAGCCCATAATCGCCGCCACCAAGGACGAACAGGCTAAAGTGGCGTGGGAGCACGGCATCAGCAGGGAGTGAGCCCATGTTCTCGGACTTTTTTTGCAGATACAGAACAAACGTGAGAGCGAGGGTGCTGAGGAGATGTTGAGGAGCAGCTGGTTTCCCCCCAGACGTCCTGCAGGAGCTGGGAAGTTACAGCTGTGTGTCCTCTGCTTCTGAAAATGTTTCCTGCATCCATGTCTGAGCGCAAAGCCTGAAATGTTTGGTTAGATTCAGATATGCTGTAGCTTTCGCTCTTCATCCATTACGACCGTCACGAGTCACATTTCCAAATTCTGACGCCCTGAAATTGCACAGATCTCATGATAGTTACTGATTATTTTATCACTGATAGATTAAGCACTGGGGGGATTTAAGTACAGAGTTTGCACAGGAACTGTGTTATGTTGATACCTCTCTCTGAAGGATGAAGAAAAATGGCACTTTAACAAATCAACCAAGCACCAAAAACACGTAGGAATGGGGATTCTTCTTCTCACATATTTATATGAAATAATAAAACAGAGTATAATGCAGATCAGCTGAAACAGACAGAAATCTTTGCTGAGGACTGTGATGATCAGAATGATGCAAATTGATCATTTAGGGGGGAAAAAAGTGGGCAAAAACACAAAAATAACTTATTTTGTCCTCCACATGATTCCTGAACAATGTGGCAGATAATCATTTGAAACAACACAAAAGTATCAGCTTAGATCAGAGAAACAATGGCCTCTCTGCCACTGGAAAGTATTTTTCCTACAAATATATTTAAATGTTACACATCACATAGATTCCTATGAGTTGATATATAATATATTAAGAAGTATCCTTTTAATTGAAGGCACCTTTGGTGTGGAAATATGCAAGATAGTGGCTTCCCGAGGCTGCAGCAGCTGCTCAGTGAAAGATGACATGCGCTGGATAAAAAGGACAGTTTGGAGATGCCTCGCACACAGACGCTGGAAGGTTTGGATGTCGCAGCTTCAGCGACGGGGAGATGATTTTACTGAACGCTGACATGATGCAATGAGGTTTCTTTTGTTTGGTTTTTAAGCTAATAATGTGTTCCAGGGTCGAACTTGTAAATATGCACATGGAATCGTGCAAAGGCAGCATTTATAGAGAATATTAACTACAACAAATACACACCTTTTTGCTATTTTATATGAAAGTAATAAACTGTAATAACTGCACATTTTTAATCAGGGTACTGTTTGTAAGCATGTTCGTTCAGTGGGTTTGAAGCTCAAACAGACTGTGAGTGATTCACAAAGGACTGGAGAAGTACTGTACTGTGCACTGATGACCTGATGGTTCTAAGAAACGCTTAAAATTAAAATGACCAGGATTTTAAATCTGCATTAATGTGTCATGAAGGATTTTATTTTGATGTTTTCTTTTATTGATTTTGCTTTAAAAAATGTTGCTTTTAACTGGCAGCTTGTTCCTTGTCATCCTCTAACAGCTCCATCGTTCCTCTCCTGTTTGGTTTAAATTAAAATGTTATTAGTTCACCTGGTTTTAGCTCGTTTGCTACACCTTATTTCTGTCACAACTATATAAAATACTTGTTTTGTTCAGCGTGGTTATGGTTCATATTTTCATTATAAGCAGAGATGTTCCTTTCCTACAGACAACTGTAACTTTTACTCTTTCAGAGGTCCAGGATGTTCACAGGCTCAGATTGTTTGTGTTTTTAAGTAATGTAGTCTATTTAGAATAAATCCCACCATCATAGATTTTCAAAAGTGGCAGAAAGTTGTCCCCAGGAAATATCCTGTCTGCTTTCTTAGAGGTCGGAGCTGCAAGCCACAGACTGCAGCATGCTCAGGTGTGAAGCAGTACACTGTTTGATTGACAGGTGTTGATGCTTCTACCATCTAAGAGAAGTTGATGAGCAGGAGATTTTTCAGATTGAAGAGATGATTTGTTAGTGGAAGCCCAGCAGAAAATGCTCTTCTGCTGGCGAGTTATTATAATTTATCAGTTTACTGAGTTTTATCAGTTTCCTGTTTGAGTCGATGTGGTGAAGCTGCTCTGTGTCAAGGTTTCATTCATTTGTGGCTTTGGGTTATCTGTTCACATTTAACCTCTTATGGTCAGTAAAACAGCTTTGTTTCAAACTTCAGACATGCTAAGTTAATGAGAGAGAAACGCTCCCACAGGTCAGTTCTGCTCTAAATGTATTGGCTTGATCTGTATCTGTATGTTTTATTTCCTTTTTAATTGAAAATGTACCTTATTGTTGCTTTTTCCCTTCACTTGTCTTTCTGCTTTAATGTTAAACAATCATCAAAGTATTTTCATCGGGGTTGATATAATGTTTAACTCCCATTAAATCTAAAACTCATGAATGTCAGTCATTCATGCAGACTTTAGTATTAATTCATCAGGTGAATTTAGGAGTTACAGTTCATGCATGAGAATACTGAGGTTGAACATTGAGTTTTATAATGAAAACATGGATGCAGCCAGCATGCCTTGCAGTATTCTACATACTCTGACCTTTATTCAGTGGCACTTATTCTCATAATTCAGAGCAGCAGATCAGATAAGTGGGAGTTTATACAGTGACAGAGAAATCTATAAAACACTTTGCACACGATTCTTTTTTTTCTGAAGCAAAACAAGATTATTTAAAGTTGATTTCATTGTAGTTCTCACCACTTTTCTGCCCTTTATTTGATTCTTTTTAACTTTATTCATAATTTGATATTAAACATGAAGGCCTAAAGACTCCCACGTTATGTCACACAGTTTAAAATTAATCACAACTTGTAGTTTATGATGAACTATGCAACGCCCCTTCTAATCAGAATTTATTGGTTCTTTTTTATACTAAGTCTTGTCTGATTTTTTTATTTTCACTCAATATGCTTAAGAGAAGAAACCTGACATAAAGTTTTGTACATAATGAAAAGGGATGACTTGAAGTGTGTCTCTGTTTGTTTCTGTCTGTACCAGAGTTTGAAAGAGAAGTTTATGTTTGAAGCACGAGTAAGGAACGAGCACGGTGTCACACGTCAATCACTGAAAACAACTGTTTGTAATTCTGCTTGAAAACTGTTGCAGTGAGTGAAAAGCAGGGTTGAGTTCTCTGTACAGAAACAAGGAGATGGTGTATTTTTAGCAGCCATGAAGGCAAACCTTGTAAACATGTAGATTGTGATTGTGTTGCCTTGTACTTTCTGATGTAAAACTATTTTTAAACCCAAGTGACAGCAAACATTTTGTCCACTTGGTCTATTTCAGGGCAGCTGGAGGTTTATTGTTATTTTTGTGTATTTTGCATCGATGGCGAATTCAGATCGTGGGTTAAACAGCTGTTCATTTGTACAATGATGCTGATAATTATTTCTTGTATATAAAAGTCTTGGTTGTGTTAGCATGGGTTTAAACTGTGATGTGTAAGACAGTAGATGTAAATACTCACCTTTTTCCCAATCACTAAACAAACTGCTGTGTTGTGGATTCATGATTAATGACAAACATTAAACAGACTTGATTTATTGACTCAGACTGGATTCTGTCTTCTTTTCACCTGATCAGTGAAATTGTGTTAATAGTGAATATTTGCCCAAATTTCACTTTGTTTTTATTTAATTTATTAAGATAATTATTTTATTTCCAACATTCAACTAAACAAAACAAAAAAAATACTCTCTCTAATTATAGAATGATGGACTCCAATTTCTTTGGCAATACACTTCCCAGACTGATGAGCAGCAACAATTATTTCTGCAAGATTATTGATTTATTTTCTTCTCGGCTTACTGTTAACCCTTCATGGTCCTGCTCTAACATTTAATAGAGCAGATCTTTCAGTAATTATCATGAATCTTGGTACAGAATTGATTAAATAAACCTGCCTGAAATGCCTCTACCAATTGGTTTGAGTATGTATAGTAATACCACTTGACCATGTTATAACACAAGAAAATATTTGTTATACCGTTTAAAAATTGAAACATTTCACTGCTATTACTTTATTCTTATGGTAACTTTTATCTAAATATTTGCTAAAATAACTAGTATTGTTTTTTGTTCAAAAGAAAAGGTAAATGCAAAGAAACATTTCTCTCTTGTTATTTTCTTAGTGTGAAAGTTAAAGGTTGAACACACACCTGGACCAGCAAAACAACCAAACATCTGCTTTTAAAGAGGAGCTTTTACCGTGTTAGTTAATTTGATTAGTAGCACCTGGCAGCTTCTTAACCGCCTTATTCCCACAGAAGCAGGAAGGGTGGAGAGCAGATAGAGATTCTGCATTTTAAGTTCAATTCAATTAGCAATCTTTTTCTGTATAATGTCCTGACATATAAAACCTCAGACTTACCTGAGGATGTGCTTTCATTTTCACACAAGCATTTGCTAGCGTGTGTAATACTGGGAAGCCTTGAGTCCTGGATATCTTCAACTTAAACAATGGTGCAAAAATTTCTGTTTTTACAACTTATCTAAAAGATGAACTATGTCTTAGAGTGTGGTAGGATGTACAGTAATTATCCTATCATAGTGATCCAGTGGGAATGGCAGTGCTGTCTCTTCACATGGCTGGAAGATCTGAAGTCAGGGTTTCAGTTTGGGAGCAAAAGTACATATTGATCAAAAACTGTTTTGATTGTGGTTTTTTTTTGTGGTTTTTGTGGATTTAAAACTCCTCCCTCTGTGGGTGATGGTGGTGGAAAGTCGTTGCATTATTCCAGATCAAAAAAATTTAATAATGTTACATACATAAGTACATCACTTTCAACGAAATTATTGTTCAAAACTATTGAAAGAACCACTGTACGGCTGCCAAATTATTCAATAACAAACTTTATTTGTGCTGTAATTTTCATACAGACTTACAGAAGCACCACAAAGTGCTATACATAATAAAAATAATAATGATCATATTCTCTATTTGTACATACGTTGGTGCTACTAGTCACATTACAGCCTCCCAAAAGATCATGTAATGCATGAGGAAGCCAATGTAACAATTTGAAAACAAGTCTTACCCTCCTTTCACGAAAGAAATGCCACATTCTCAATGTCCTAAATGATCATTTAATGAAATAAAATATAGCTTTTTTGAGTTGACAAAATAAAAACATAAACAAAATGGTCCTGGACCACTGAGAGCATTCTGCTGATGAGCAGTGGCCTAAAATACCCTTTATCAGTTACAGAAGTCTGATGGAGAGTTACAGAAAACTTCTGCAGTGATTGCCTCAAAGGTTTACTTAAAGAAATTGTATTTTATGAGTGATGTACCATACTGTGGTAGACTCATTGTTTATACTTTTTATTATGCCCACATGGTTTACTCCAAATCCTGGTTTGGACCCCTTCCAAGGATGTTTACGTTTCATTCCAGCAGGAGTTCTCTAAGTGCAAATAGTATACATTTCATTAATTTATAGCCCTGATCTGCTTCATCGAAGACTGTGATATGTTTACCAAAGACATCGTAAAACCTTGTTGCACGCAGATGGACCTATATAGGAACTTGCTTGTTTCTGCCAGAGACAGAGACATAAACTTAAAACGCAGCAAAGGCCAAGAGTCTTTTGTCTTCTTCTCCCGGCTAAAAAATCCACAACAATACATAAAATATTATTCGTTTAGTCAGTTTCAGCGTATATGGAGGGTCTGGTAGACAAGGTAAAACAGGAGATGCATTTGTGGATAAACAGGTAACAGTGTGAGCTAAGGCGCTGGTCAGTTTATAAGGCACAAGAGACCTTTGAACAAAAAACATCTCTCAAAAACAACTTGGATCATATTCCACTTGTCTGAGTTCAGAGATGGCCTAAAATTAAGGTAACCAGAGGCCTGTACTACAAAGTGTTATTAACATATCCCGGATATATGTCCGTGTCCTGGGTTGACTTACTGAAGTTCTATAAACGCATGTTAACAGTTTATGTAAGCTCAACGCAGCAATGGGCTTTATGCAGAGCTCCACTACTTTGTGAGCTTAAAGGAGAAGTCCACTTTTTTGCAAGTGGGGCCTTAATTGTGATGTTAACTGAAGTGTACTGGACACCTATGGTACTTTTTGGAGATTTGGATCTTTCCAGATTTGGATTTGGATATTCAAAGTCTTCTTCTATTTCCAATTCCGAATCCAATTCTTCTGCCATGTTGTTGAAAAGTTAGCCTCCGTTAGCTTCCCAGTGCTTTCTTCTGAACGCCCGCTGTAGTAAACAAAGTGAGGTCGCTAATGGCTGGCTGCGTGCGGAGGTGAC
>JAVQJG010140589.1:0-12216 GCA_036024015.1 Craterocephalus amniculus
TCAGTATTTCAGTCTTCACACGCTTAGTATTCAGTCATCATGTAAGGAAAAAGCGTGTTCTGGAAACCTCACAGGGCGGTGTTTTGGACATTTCCTCCTGGAAGGAGGCTGCAGTGTTGATCCAAATGTTGCTGGGGAACAGACAACACTTGCACATTCGCATCCACAATAGTCCAAGAGGCACATGCAGCATTATCAAGCCCAGAGAATACAGAGGAAGTGTTTTTAAACTGGAAGCACAAATATTGCTTTTCCTTTGCTGAGATAAAGGGGAGAACATTTTGTGAAATGTACACTAAGTTAAGAGATAAAGGGTTTCTCCTTTCACCTGGAAGACGTGCCTTGCAAGAAGGAGGTCTTAGGGGCTATGTTCATATTGTTGCCCTCCCAACCTGGTTTTAGACAAATGCCTGAGGATGCACAGACAGATGGATGCTGTATGACCAAAGAAATGCTGTTGGTATGACTTTTGTGAGAAAAAATAACCATCTGTCTGTTCAATGTATAATTTTATAATATCGCCCACAAATGGCATTCAAATGTAAATGGGATATAGGAAAAATATCTTTAGCTGGAACAAAAGAATGAAAACATGAAATACCAAAACACATAAAGAAAACATCAACAGGATTTATCAAGACCCATAGGTGGAAGCATGGTTCTGTAGGAGACACACAGTGCATTATGGCTGCTTGTCAAATGGAATTCAGCTGACTGATTATAAAATGTTTTGCAGTCTATAAAAAGTAAACAAATTAATTGCACATGTCAACTGTCAGTCTAATCAGCATCATCATTAGATGAAAATTAAATTTCAGCTTATATTGGATTCATATTGTGTGTTGACAATGCATTAACTTGTGTAAAGATACAGGAAAACTCTCCACTCTCACCCTGCTTTTACTAGTAATCATTTTCATTTGCAAATATACTGTATATTTTTTAAAACAAACAAACACTTTATGATCTATTTCCATGGGTGTCCCGATGCATATATTTGACGCAGTCACTTTTCCTCTCCATAACCATAATGGTGTGCGATGTATGAAATGTCCAAGGACACGAGCTAGACTGGGAGCTACTTAATCAGTGTCTGCTGTATTGATTTTAAATTCTAATAAGCGCTGGACATCCAGCCAAGAAGGTAAAAAGGGAAACACTTTTTTTTCTATTTAGCTTTACAGCACTAGTTGATTTCTTTATTTTTGTGAGTCTAAAACTGCTTATAGCACAGTTTATGTTCCAGGTCTGTACATTTCAAGTAGCATCTTTCTCCAGAGAGAGTAATTGTGTTTAATTGTGTTTAATTGTGTCACAATCTAAAGGGTGGACTTCTTTAGTCCAGAGGTTGCCCACAAAACTGACGCTCCATCAAGTCTTTGTCCTGATTCTTATTACTTCTAACACGCTGTTTGAAACGTTATCAGATGTACGATTTACTCATCAGCATTTTATGTGTCAATTTATCTATGTTTGGCTGTATTCAGAAATAGCTAAAGTCAAATGTGTGCTCCGGTAACAGACAAAAGTATAGTCATCTATTATAACAAATCCCTGTCATCACATCCCCAACAGCCCTGCCATTAAAGCATTAAATCAATAGTTTCAGAGGAGCACCACTACCTCTATGTAGTGACCACATTTTTTCCCTTGCCTTGCTGCATAGTAACAGTACCCATCCAGTTGTGAATGCATGATTCTAATTTCCCATAACGTTAGTGTAATTACCATCATTTTCAGAAGGAATACATGTACTGTATACTGTACCTGCTGCTCCTTTGACATATCATACTGACATCATACATTTATTACAGAGCTAGGGTATTATTATTTTTTTTTAATTAATAATTAGTAATTCACATATTTTAACTGTTGTGGGGATATTGGAAACTGTTATTCCGGCTGTTTTTTTTAAAAATGGCTACTTGACCAAAGAGAGGATGCCTTCTGAAGTTCTTCTCCCCGGTAATTTTTCCCACAGGCCATTTATGCTAAGGCGTAAACATAATTCTCTGTGCTTCTAAGATAACTGTGTGCGTGTGCATCGGAGATATGAACATGTTGCCCCTTCCTTTAGATTAGTTCTTTAATGTCAAGATGATTGGACTACCTGATATCACAATAAATCCCTCTCACTTCAGCACGATCGTTTTCAAGCCCTTAAAAGGTCTATTGCAAATTTGATTTCTGCCATGATGTGGAACTTGATAGCTGTGGTACAAATACTTCGCTTGAGTATTTCCAGTTTTGGTTATTTGTGTTTCTTCACAATTCTGAGAAAAAAAATACTTTTGACTCCATTACACATCTGGTAGGTTTAGGTTATTCTTAAAGGACAGATTCTGGCTTACAAAAATGTTGATATATAGCTTGAAAAATTTTGGTAATGCTCAGGTATCATACATAACTGAGTCCAATTGTTTAAACATAAAGTTATTACAAACAATTTTGAATAAACACTTAAGGAATTTTTCTTGTAAAAAATACATTGTACGTTTCTGCCTTTTTTGTCCTCATAATATTAAGGGCTCAAATACTTTTATTTGGTTTTTATTTTGAGTCTTAACATTATTTGCAGAATTTCTAAATCAAATTTACAAATCTTGGTGGTTCCATTTTTTTAAAGTAATACATGAAAATGGGGTTATCTTTTAAACCTCTCCCATACTATGCTCTCTCTTTTATTGAGTACCTGACATAACTGTGAAGCTGATGGGCCCATAGAGTGCCATGGCGGGGATGAAACATGGTAATTTGACAGGCCTGCAGTCTATCATTGTTACATGAACGAACGATATGCTACGATATGCAGGATGCATGACAGGGAAGTGGTGCACAGAAGTCTGGAAATCTGTTTTTACAGCTTATTCTCGTCAATGGGGTTTATATGAACCATTAGCATGAGGGGCAAAAGCAGCGTAAAATTCTAGCAAGTTGTTTTAATCAATGCTATGTCCTTTTTAACCATTGCAAAGTTAAAAAGCACAACGACCCCAGCGTAGCAATCAGGGTTAGAAGTCATGTCATGATGGCGGAAAGGAAAAGTAGGTTCCCCGAAATCTTGCAGGGACCATGAGATTATGGAAAATGTAATTCCTTTCTGCCCTGACAGTCCTAATCAGGAATGAGTCAGCTACACATGTGACAGAAATATTTTAACGCTTTACTTTCATGTCTTTTAGTTGCCAACTATTATAACACATAATACTTTGCAACTTCTGCTAAATCTGATGAAGGAAAATAATAAAGATGTGATAAAAGTACAGATGTGTACGAGAATGGCGCTGAGGAGAAAAACGATGGTCTCTGATGCATTTTAAAATTATACAGATACTGAATGGATCTTCACCATTATTCTTTGATGTTTTAATGTTTTGTTCCAAATGTTGTTATAATGATTACTATTTTCACTTTTTCTTTTCACAGCTGTGATAAGACTGTGCTGGTGTTACAAACTACACACCACTCCAACCTAGTTACATCCACTGGACTTTTGCAGCATACAACTTAACATATAAGGATGTTTTTTTTAGTGAAATCACCTTTTATGAAAAAAAATTTAAATAAATAAAGTTCCTCTGTTTTAAAAAGAAATCTAAAACCTTTCTCTCCCTCCTCAAATCAGCAGTAGCACTGCTGGAGAGCAGAGGTGAGTTGGGAAATAATGTCATCAAGGGTGATGAGTGCTTGCACAATCTGCTGCAGTGATTAAAATGACAAGGTGTTTATGCTTACACCTCGATTGCTGACTATTTATAGCCTGAGGGGAGCTTGGTTTACTTAGGCTTTAGTAATCTTTGAAATATTAGGCACCTGCAATTTCCACAAGTTAGATTTTGGGTATCATTAAGTTGTTATTTTACTAACATTTTTTGCTTAGTCTTTTTGTAATTCTTAGGTTTTAAAGTACATTATAAAACAGGAAAACCATAACAAGGAAACAAAAAGAGCTGTTTCATTGACCTTAACATATAGTCTACCATGAATGTGTGTAAAAACATGAAAGTATTTCACTTTCATGTCATACGATTTAATATATGTGTGTGAAACCCATGTTCCTGCACATCTCTGTATGGGTTTGTATGTGTGCAACTTGTATTCTTTCTTTTGTGAGGTGTACTATTTTAATAAACCATATTCAAATATGGGCCGAGCCTTGATGGAAATGGAGCAGATCTCTACATTATCTAAATGCAAGCTCCCTTCTTTACATTGTATCGTCTTCTTCCTGTAATAACCTTTGGATGAAACTGTTATTAACCTGAGAGGACCCTGTTCTTTTAAAGGAACACGGAGATAGAACGTGAAATGACTTAGAGATTAGATCTTTTGCCAGGAAGTTGCTGGAGGATAATGTAATATTTGGCTTGAACTTGCAGTGTGGTGCTTTGGCTCCTTGATGGAGATGTTTTACCTCACCTTGATTGAATAGCATATCTTCATACAGCTTACAAGTCCTCCGGGTATAAATCAAATTCTATTCTTCTAATATTCCAGTGCACTAGAGCTACTATTTGCTTGGTATTTACAGCGTGTCTAACTCTCAACCCAACTGCCTGGGATTTGACCAATCAGGTACCAAAGTCTGGCATTTTACATGCGCACTCAAATTTAGATATGGTATTCAATTGTCTGACATTTCCAAAGGTCAGAACCTTTACTTGTTCATTTGGTGCTTTCAGTGTCAGTGTTTCTCTGTTCAACATTAGTTTTCCCGGGGCAGATGTCAGAGGTCTGAGCCTTGTTAGGGTAGCAGAAGGGCCTGATCAGTGCCATCGATCAATTCACAGCAGGCCCTCTGTGATCTTTTCTGGCTGTCACTCCCTCCTTGATCTTCCAAGTGAGATCAATTTAACCATGGTTTACCCAGCTGAGTGCAGAATTACAAGTCCAGTGGATTTGAGGTAAGATAATAGGTACACAGCAAGGTGTCTTTCAAATTCCCAGACTCCTAGAGAAGAGAAAACAGTTTACAAAAACAGTCAATCCCATGTTTGTCCCATTGTGGATTGGTTCTTTTTTTACACCTTTCCAACAGACAGCAGGCTTGCCCTGTTTGAAATGTATTTAACATGGACAGGCGATGGGAATACGACATTATGTGTTATTTGAAAGAGAAGCTGAGCAAAAAGGCTGTTCTGAGTGCTTAAAGACTAAGAGAAATGAACCATAACGGCCTCTTTCTCCCCTTTGAGAGAAGGCTTGGCCTGTTCTGCAGGAGGAAGGTTAAGGATTCATCACTGACCAGAAAATTCAAGTGTGTATGTGCGATCGGGGTGGCTGGCCCACGCTGGGCTAAATGGAAGACTAATGGATAGACGGAGTGGGCCCGACAGGCTCTGAGGAGCCCTGTTCTCTCTCTCTCCACCTGTCATCCATCACATTTCCAGCTGATACTCGGAGATAGTTGTCCCACACTGGGGCTAAAGGGGGTTGGGGTAGGGGTTGGGCCAAAGGAGCGGGCAAAGAGGAGGGATAGCACCTGCCGGCAGAGGACAGGAACAGGGATGTGACTACTATAAGCCAGGGGAGTAGTCAGTGTTCAGCATCCACATGCTGAGGCGGAGAGGAGCCTGTCTGTCAGGATAAGGATGAGACACACAAACTGTGTTCAAACCACAAGTAGTTGAGCAAAACCGAGCTGACAATCAGAGCTCTCAAATTCAATTCAAAGCACACTTCCTGAGTTCTTTTGATTCGGAAAAAAAAATAAATAATGAAGTGGTTGTATTTTGCTGCGCCAAAGAGGATGAAAGAAGCTAAAATGACTGTCAGGCAAGGAAATAAGTGGCTTTATGACAATCATGATCAACACTGCAGTAAATTAGAACATTTTGCCTCATTGTCATTATAAAAGACATAATGGTATTCATAAACCTGGGTGAAGGTTCAGCTGTTTTTCTTCCTGAGGAGGTTTTGTCAGAACCTTTTCACATAATCACTGCCACGGCTTTTTCTTTGTAGGACAGGGGACACAACAGAAAGTTCTTTTACACACACGTGCACACATATGGGAGTGCACACTCACACACACTCGACAAAAGCCATTGAAATGGCTTTTTAAAGACCCTTTTATATCCGCTCAGATTAAAGGTTCTTTTAAAACAGATGTCACCTTGGGGGCAAAGAAAAGGGATTATGGATTTTTTGATCACCCCTCTACCAAGAATCTTTTAACATGCATCTTCTTTAGATTGAATTACACAAACATTAAATGGTATTCCTCTAAAATGAATTTGTACTGTAACTGGGTAAATAAAATATTGGAAAAGTAATTATAACTCTGAAGGAAAAGAGTTAGCATTCATTCAGAGACCAGAATGTCAAAATGTAAATTACCTGCATTGATCCGTGGAAAAATATGTGGCAAATAAATAAATAAAATAGTCTACAATCTACTCTGCGTTTAGCTGGTGCTGTTCTCTAATGTGATACTATTGTGGAGACTTGATTAAATCAACGGTTGACCAACAAGAAAAATAAATACCTTGTGAGTAAGCTGGATGGGGGTAGTGGAGAGAAACCAACCCCTGACCTTTAAACATTTTTATCTTAAAAATTCCTTTCAGTAATATATCAGTATTGTCCCCATTACTACATTTTGCTTTTGGTTGACGTTCTTTTTAATCATTCATCTCTATATTCTCCTTTCCATCCACTCCGAAATATTACCAAAGTATAATGCATAAGGAAAGCATTTCAGTCTTACATATTGTTTTCCAAACCCCACAATGCACTTCCCAAAACTATGCCTCATAAACAGGTTTTTTGCAGATGATGTCGTTTTGTTGACATCTTCTAGCCACGCACTTCAGCGCACACTGCAGCATTTTGCAGCCAAGTATGAAGCATGAAAATCCAATCGTCCACATTTGGAACATGCAGTCTGTGGGATCTATTTGTCTTCCACTCCACAGTTAACGCCCGTGACCCTGTGATGTGTTACTGACTTCTAAAATCACATTTGTCACATTGTATTCATAATAGAGAACCTATGACCGTAAACTTGCACTTCATTTTTTTCTAAACAAATAAAATACATGCTCGACATTTTGTTTATGATTAACTCTTTTTTCCAGTCAAAACTCTTTGTGAATATGGACACATTTTCGACTTGTACACAGATGTTTCATATGACAGTTCAAATAAATAATATTTGATGGAAAATTTGGTTTTGTATCATTGGACGGAAAAATAAATTCAATGAAATCCAATTTTCCAAGTTTTAAGTACATTCTTGTGTCTTGTGACCTAATATGCTGCATATTAATTTATTCAACACTATTTTGTCTTTTACTAAGAGGGACGCTTAAATAACAACAATGGAAACTCAACAAATTTAGTGAAGTTAGCTCAGTCAGTGTAACACTTGTTTGCCCTGCACCTGTAAGATTATCAGTCCAATCCCCAGAGTGTTATTTTTCAAGCTATCTTGCATGTACTGGTGTTATTTATTTCTAAGAAACATGTTCATGCTAGATCCTTTCAACGTCCTTTTACCAAAACCTGCACAAAGGTCTCAAAATATTCAATACGATGTATTGCTATGGCTGCTCTGTTAAATTATACATTGGTATCAGCATTTGCGTGGAGGTTTTTAAAAAAAATGGTCTGCTTCGAAGTTAGATACTGTCTGAAATTGGCACTTCTTATTAAAAACATAAGAATTGCAGCTGCTGGGATAAAATTAGATTAGCACAGTAATCCAGGGCTACATAAAACACTGCTGACTCTTTTGCTGCTAAGGAAAATGAAAAGAGGGGGAAAAAAATCATCGGGTGAGCACCATCTTTCACTGACCTCAGCCTCACAGTTGCAGCCGGAGGAGGTCGTTCACTAATTAAAGAGATAGCAGTTCAGTCCTTGGCATCGCAGCCTCTTGTAGATGTGGAGAAGTGTTTCAGGGCAATTCACTAAACCCCACTGGCAGGGAGCACCCTTGCATGCCGGCTTCATCCGTGTTTGAGCATGTGTGAAAACGAAGTAGGTTGTTCAGGTCTGTGTATGTTTTTCAGGAGTGCTTTGCCCTTTTGAAAAACTGAGGTACCCTTAAAAAAAAGAAGGTGGAAGTAGTATCCGTAGGAGGCAATTTTGTTTTCAGAAACAATGTTTTCAGAAATGGAATAGTGATAGAAAGTATATTTGGAAGAGCATTGTTGGTCAAGTTTAATAACTACAAGCACTTGATATTCTGGATCTGACCAAGATCACCAACATGATCCAGATCAAACAGTGTCACATTATAACATCTACCATGATCTAGTGTTTTTTTCTTTGTTTTTTTGCCAAGGATTCTGGGCTTTATCTGTTGAGTTAGAGGCTATAATGGCAAAATGATCCCTATCTACCCATAGCAACAACCCTTTAAAAATAATTCCTGAATCCGGCTTAGCCCTACTGTAAAATGTAAATACTTTTTCCTTGGTTTTATTTCAGAGATTTCCTGAAAATTTCATCAAAATCCATCCATTACTTTTTGAATTGCATGAACAGTAATACAGACAGACAGACTAGTGTAGCCTCTGCACCCTGGCAAAGTTAATAATACTTTTTGTATGAAAATAAGGATTTTAAACTGTACAGAACATTTGTGAGAAGAGCTTAAAGTAAGGTGATATAGCACAGCTGGCTCTACAGATGGACTAACTGAAAATGTGTCAGACTTTTTACCTAGATTTAATTGCAATTTTATTTTGAGATAGTTTTATCACACAGCCTTAACATTCACTGTGACCTTTACCTGCGTTAAGATATACTTCCATCTCCTAGAACTGAACAATATTTACATGTTGTTCATCGGCTCTATTTTTTTGTAATCAAGCCTGATTAATTTAAATGAATGGTTCCAACAGTGCCTCCATTCAATCAGAAAACCTACACATTTTCTCAAATTAAATGGAGATATGACAACTCAAGTGTGCAACTAGCAATTGGAAACTGAAAATGAAAGCACTTAACATAATTATTTGTCTCACCTTAGGCAACCTAATTAGACAACCCCGGAAGAATTGGAAATCATTCACGTTAAAAAGTTTTGATTGGTAGCTTAAACATTCACATTGAAACTGAACAAAGTTTACCCTAATGACATTGGAGCGATGCACTTTAATAAAAGCAGAATTGGAAACATTTCTGCTGACTTTGAAAGCTGCCTGACATCCAAACAAAAGTTCAGAAGGGACAGGATTTGGTGAAAAACTGCCAAGTATACATTAAAGACTTTTGTAATGTTTCATCATGTGATTTCTGTTGCTCTCTTTTCAGAGTCAGCCTCCGTTGTACATATTTTCTCTCTCACCTCTCCCTCACCTTCAGTGCATCTTCATCTTTGGTACTTCTTGACACTTTTGTGTACTGTGGCTGTTAAAATGCAAATTTCACTGGATGCTTTCCCGCTCTGTTGGCAATTTGCTGTGTGACGTACCCATCTTCATGCTGTTGACAGAGGATGTGATTGTCAGTTATATCCTCACTTCCTGAGTCCTGGTAAAAGGCTACACATCTTTTTTGCGAAACTGCAGCACTCCACTCATGCCGTAGAGCATGGAGACTAATGCCGCTACATCAGCTTGCTCTTGCCCCTTTAATGTTCGATATCATGTCAGCAGTGCATGTTTTAAGCTGATGGAAGCTGAGGGGAAACCTGAAGTTGTGCTGCTTCTTTTCTGCAGACAAATAACAGCCATAGCTGAACTTATCTTGTCTGAACACTGCAGGGTATTCCTTTACATCAAGAGGGAAATTTAACCCAAGCAGGTATCTAAAAGGGCCGAGTTGATAGTGTATGTCAGGCCATTTTGAAATGCCATATGAATGTTGTATGAGAAACCTTACCTTCTTTACATATTGTGCAAGGTTACTACCTTACAGCTATGCAGTTTGTAGGATCTGCTACATTCATTACATATGATAATCAGAGGCATGTTTGCTTGAATCATCTGTTCCCAAGAGACAAATGTCTCCTCTGCTCCTCTTTTTAAAACTATTGTTTAATTTATTTGCAGTAAAGATATCTACGTAAGCTTTAGGGAGAGTTCCTCTTTGCCACTTTATAGAAATGTATCACAGATATCTCAGCTACAACATCGGCATTTAGAAGAAAAAAAAAGCTGAATTAATTGTAACTGTCTCATTAACTCACAGTGTATGCAGAGTAAACAGCCTTAGCTAAGGTGAAATGAGGCATGCCGCAAATAATGTGCACTTAGTTGTGAGTCACAGCATAGCACAGTGTGTGTGCGTTGATATTCTTGTATACTTATCCACAATGGATTGGCTCAAGGTTGCTTGCAGATAATACATGGAAATGACAAGCGAATGTCATAGTGACAGAGGGCAGGATGAATAATTGGGAGGAATAGAAAACGAAAAACAAAGAAAAGACAGATGGCAATTAAGAATGTATTGTTTCATCTTTACTTCTTCCCTCACTTCCCTTTATATGTTCCAAAGTTATTCTGAAAGTGTCCCTGAGTTTACAGAGAGAGTCATATGTTGTCCTCATTAGTAACATGCCTAGTCAATTAAATTCCTTAGTCCTGAAATAAGTGGTAAATTATACTGTACATATCTCGCAGGCAGAAAGAATGCCATATACACAGTGTCACTATGTATTTTTTCCTCAATACCAAGCACACTTGCACTGTTGTTTAGGTGTCAGCTTGGTCACGGATGGACACTGCTGTCAGTGGTTGTCAGCATTATATCATCAGATTTCTACCTGTTCTTTGTTGCTGGATGAACAATCTCTCTGCCATTTTCTGGTCTGAGTTGTGTTGACACACTCTGTGACATATAATTTACCCCTGCCTGCACTAACTGACTGCATTGTAGCCAGCTAAGTGTTGTGGAGACAATGAAGGAATCCCATTGATCTACTATCATTGTAGAGCTAACGCGACAAAGTTGCCAGCAAACAGCTGCATGTTTGCACTTTGAGAAAACCTTAAGTCCTCAGTCAGTAGCATCATAAAAACCGACAAAAAAGACAACAAAAAGAAAATAAAAACAACCCAATTTACGAACAAAAAACAACCAGAGTCGCAGTGGACCCACTCATGCTCCTCAACAAGTCTGAGCAGTGTTTCCTGATCTCAAACTCTAAATGATGATATACCAAAAAACCTGAAATCGAGTAAAATACTGAATAATAAAACTTGAAAAATAAATAGAAAATAGTCGCTTTGCTACCAAAACATGATTCAACATCCAGGTAAACAAGCCACTTTTGAGTTGATTAAGAATGCTGAGATACAACCAGTGGAGTCAAGCAGACTGCAAAGATAGATAGATAGACTGCAATCTAGTTTGCCAAATATTCTGGTTGTTGATTTTTGATTAAACTAACTTAGGGAGCTGTTTCTTCATCAGCATGTGAATGTTGGTGGCTTTAGAGTCTGATGCTTAAGAATTTAAGTGAAACTAAATAGAAACCCATTTTCTGAACATTCAGTCCAGTTTAACGGCAGCACATATTGCCTCCAATTTCTTCAGGACTACCTAAAACTGTAGTCTGATTTTATGTGCATAATTTTATTTTCCTTAGGGGAAAGCATTTTATAGTTACTTGTAACTATACAGTTTCAAGCTTTATTGAACTTGATCAAAACCACCTGGCTTGGAAGAAACCTTAAAATTAAAAAGTTGCAAACAAACTACCATAAAACTTGTGAATTTGTGAGCAAGTATATAGAAAAATAGGCCTGAAATTGCTATTGATAAGCAGATCTGTAAACTATGAGTCTACAGCTTTGGGTCTGTCACACAGGGCCTCTTAAAGGAGAAGTCCACTTTTTTGCAAGTGGGGCCTTAATTGTGATGGAAACTGAAATGTACTGGACACCTATGGTACTTTTTGGAGATTTGGATCCTTCCCTGAGATATTTGTTTCAAACGCCAAACACCAAAACACGATAAATGGAACAGTATTGGGCGTCCGTTTGTGATACTAAATCAGTTAAAAATCAGCTATTTTTTAAAATGTCTGTGTAAATACCGTAGTATTCATTCCGTCGCAGTGCCTTTTTGAATTTTTACGCTCCTGGGCTGAGATTAAAACGCTATTTTTTACAGCGTGACGTCACCTCCGCATGCAGCTAGTCATTAGCGACCTCACTTTGTTTACTACAGCGGGCGTTCAGAAGAAAGCACTGGGAAGCTAACGGAGGCTAACTTTTCAACAACATGGCAGAAGAATTGGAATCGGAATTGGAAATA
>JAVQJG010140623.1:0-10422 GCA_036024015.1 Craterocephalus amniculus
GGAAACGGGTTGTGTTGTGTTTACGAGT
The DNA here is from genome assembly GCA_036024015.1 of Craterocephalus amniculus. Classification (NCBI taxonomy): domain Eukaryota; kingdom Metazoa; phylum Chordata; class Actinopteri; order Atheriniformes; family Atherinidae; genus Craterocephalus; species Craterocephalus amniculus. The sequence continues at coordinate 29 of JAVQJG010140623.1, forward strand.
TATGGAAAAGTACATAGCTACTACTGAATCACGTTTTCTTTAATGTAGAGAAATGAGTGGAGGATGAGGTAAGTTCATACAGGGGTTAAATTAAGCCAAAACAAGCAACTAAACTTGGGAAAATAAGCCCAAAAAACCGCAACCCGCGACCGCCGATTTTAACAAGCGACTTTCTAAAAAAAACAAGCCCAAAGTCACTTATAATAAGTGGACATGGCAACACTGCACTCAGCTAGCCGGCGGGGTTAGCCCCCCAGGGCTCGCTAGACATTTCACCACCCCACACCCTTCAGCGCTATGCTTCGGTGCTGCCCACCCCCCAGAAATAACAGACTTTGTCTAATGTAGCTGCTGTGACACACCATACATGCTGATTAGTGCTCACAGCCTAACTGGAAAAATCACTGTTTACATCCTTTCACTATACATCTTATGATTGTGTTATTTTATGATTTGTTTTGTTTCACAGTGCATCACTTACAAAAATATGAAGTATCACTTAATTTCCCCATATTAAAGTAAAAATTAAATTTTCTATATAGATTTTAATAGATATTGAATAAGTTAAAAAATCTATGACACGAATACTATATTAATCACATATATCATAACTTATATACTGTGTATATATACATATATATATATATATATAAATTTCTTTTTCTGTTAGGGCTTGTACTGACATATCGGCAGATTAATCGGCCGATTAATCGGCTATCGGCTTTTTACTTTTCCAAATTATCGGCATTATATCAGCCTTCAAAAATCCATTATCGGTCGACCTCTAGTATGAAGAGAAAAGGGCTACTAGAGTAAAGGAGCAAAAATAGATTCCAGTCTACTCCGGTAGACAGTAAACCATTATCAGGACAGTTTTGGTCAATGTGATTAAAATTAACTAATACATTTTACTCTGCAGGGAGGATTCATGGAGCAACAAGACACCCCAGCAGTAGGGGACTCCAGTACCATGGAGGAGGGTAAGATGTGTGAAGAGCGAAAGTGAAGTGCATCAAAACAAACACTGAGCTGACAAACAGTGCTGTGCATGAATCCACTGAAAGAGAAAGAGTTTATGTTTTCAGTCAACACTAAACTGAACGAGTATCCTCAACTGATTGTTAAATCATCGACAATTGTTCTTGTGAGAGCAAACAGGTGTTATAAAGTGGGTGCCGTGCACATTGTGCAATGTAAACAACACCTTAGCATGGCAGTTAATTGTGACAAGTCAGACAGTCCAGCTACCAGCGCTGCTCACAATTCCGGTCTATGCAAAGAGGAAGTTTTAATGAGCACAAATTCCAAATAAAAGATTGAAATTTTCTTTGGAAATTGTGCACACAAATTCTGAAAAAAAACTGGCGAGCCGCACAACATCAATACCAATTGACGAGAAGAAGGGACAGCTATAGTTCAGAAGAAAGCGATTTTCTGCCAGTCAGAGGTTTTCTGGTTCCTCATTCACATGTTGAAGCATCCTTGTTTAACACACTAAACCCCAAGTTGTCTCAGATGCATCCATGGATGTGGATGATAGACAGCAAGGCACACTGTAGTCTAAGAATGTAATCTAATTCATTCTGGGAGCATAACCTTCTTTCTGAATTCTCATTTTGAGCTGTGAACACAAACAAGTTCATTTTAATGACTGTAACCTGAAATAGTTTTTTGTAGCATCAACGTGCTCGGCTCAGCTGACGGCCAAACGATCCACCCACATCCGCGTTTTCTTGGATTTCATAAGGCCAATATCCAAAAAAACCCTTCTTGACAGCCAGGCTTGGCTTGGAATATGATCAAAAATTAATCAAGGCCCAGAGATCACAGGAGAAACATGCCGAATCAACTCTATCATGAGGTCTACAGTAACATGAGGTATCTCATTTGATATAAAGCTCACGCACAGCACTGATCTTACAAGAAAGTTTATATGACAGTTCAGAGGATTTTATAGATTCAATGAATTGCTCAGATTGAAACTGAGCTGAAATTTGTAAGATTGTTAGCTGCGTCTTTATTTTGGCTCTTTCCTCCATGCAATTTAGACAACTTCAGCCTTTTTACAGTGACATGCTTGGCAAGTAAACAGCTGTATATCATGTCAGCTGCACTGGCAGCCATTACACAGTCAAAACCAACACATGGGTGAACTAAGTCCCACATCCAGCTTCCCTTTTTTCATACGGTTATTGAGCCGTGCAGCAGCTTATCGACCAGGCAGTGTAACACAAGTTTGCAGGCCGGCTTTAGCCAATTCTCCCCTATTTATTTCACTCCTTGTCAGATGCAGGGAGTACATAAAATTGACACTTATTAGATTCAAAATGAAGATAGTTATCCCACAAACAAGCTTACAAAGACAGCTGACTTTCCCAAGCACCATCATGTCCAGACATACACAATATTCAACAAGTGCCTCACATGATTACACATTTTGTAACACTGACATTCAAATACAATGCCTTTACTATTTTCTCAATTGCATTTGGCAAATTTTGTCATTTGGAAACAAAAGCGCTGTTTGTTGCATTTCAAACAGGTGATGCTAAGAATTTGAGGGCTGTATCATAAGCAATAAAGGTACCACCACTTGATGGAATGTTCTTTAACACAATATACAAAAAGCTCTCATTGATCCCCTTTAAAGGCATACACTGCGTGAGTGTGTCCTTTCTCTTGTGTGTAAGCATTTGTACTTGGTGCACTCATGAATAGAGAAGGATGAAAAGAAAAGCTGAAAAGGTCTGAGCACACTGCATGGTTCAACGAGACAGCTCAATCTCTTGATCTGCCCCCGTCCCCACCCACCTCTCCGCACATTTTCACAACCATTTTTCCTCACACACTCTTTTTTTTTTCTTTCTTTAATCCCACATCCAGCTCTCGCCATTAATTTTTGTTTTTTTTTGTTTTTTTTTGTTTTTTGTCTTTTCATCTTTTTTTCCCCAACTCAAATCACCATTCCGTTTCTTTCCAAACAACACTGCTCCCTTTTGTCCCAGTAGCTTTTGATATAAAAGAAGCTATCCAGGGATTAGATTGTGACAGCAGACGGGTGAATCAAGAAACCGTGGTTGACACCGTTTTCATTATCAACATAGAAAAAAAAGGAAAAGAAAGGCAAACAGAGATGCTGAAGGAGAACAATGTCCAATTATCGTCTCTGGTTTGTTGTAAATGCCACCTCTGTGGACACCAGTTGCCAGAGCTCTAAAAGACCACAAATTGTTGCAAAATTCAGATTCAGACATGTTTTGTATATGTGAGAGCTTTTGCATGAACACTATTTTATATTTCAAGAGGTGGTGTCAGAGAAATGTATTAGACCTCTGCTTGCATTGTGGTTACTTGTCAAAGTTACTCTTAGAGCTATCGATAAGACTTAGTTTATTTGTTTCAGCTAAATTCTCGACAAACAGCCACAGTTCCATGCCAACACCTGCTTCCTGCATCGGTCTACCCATGTGAACACTCCCACCCATCACTCACTCTGCGTGTACTTGCATGTATAGAGCCAATTTTGTCACCAGTTCATTCAGCTGTGAAACTCCACCCAGTCATTACCTGGAAATCTCACACACACACACATACACATACAATTTCTCTCTCTGCTTATAAAAGCAATAATTCCAAAGACAAAAGACGACACCAGCAAGATGTAGCAGATGACTGCATTCATGTGTGTTTGTCCGTGTGCACACATGGTTCTGACAAATGAGCCGAGCTCACTTAAATGGCTTGTGATTAGGACACATTGGCTTCTAATTGCCTCTCATTACCATTTGAAAGTGAGTGGCGGCTGGAATCAAAGGTTACGGTGGCAGCGGAGAAGTGCATGTGTGTGCATGTGTCTGTGCATGTGTGTAGTAGGTGGGCGGATGGAACAGCACGCCTGAATCACAGTGGTACAACAACACAATAGACGGCCACACGGTTCGGTCTGTTCCATCGTGCTCGCTTGCAAGCTCGAAGAAAAGTGCTGAACCTGCTGCTCTGAAACTCCAACTGTCCACTTGTCGACCAACCCTGGTGACTCTGTCACCTGCTGGGAAAATGTACAGCATTTTATATTTCCACTTAACCCCACCGCACAGGAAAACTAGCTTTTTGGACATTTAATGCTCACAGTATTTCCTAAAAAGATACAAAACCTATCTTGTTATGTAAAACTGTCCATCTTCACTGGCGAGTTTAACTTTTCTACAGCCTAACCATGACTTTTAAGATTTCACATCCACAAGGCAATAGCTGTCAGAGGGTGCATTCACGCTAAATAGTTCTAAGAGCGGAGACTTAGAAAGACTGGCAAGTTCCCCACTGCATGTATATTCAAGGGTTTTTTTTCCTGGATGCAATCACAATGTAAATAATGTAAACAGGAGTGAGGAAGCAGGCAGAAAGCGGATGGTAGACAACTGAAAATCCTGTTTTTTATGATCATATTTCCTTCATTGCATTCTGCTACATTAGACTTCCTGCTAATTTCACTCAGCCGTTTCTTTAGAATTTTAAGATCTGATGCTCATAGAGTCAACTTGTTTTTTTTACCTTGGAGCGTACTTGAAGTTTTCAAGTGTATTAAGTCAGCATGGCCAGTTTGGTTGAACTGTCTGGCTGTGGTTTTAAGATGTGTCCACGGTGTCCCACAGGGATAAAGACTTAGAAACTCGCCTTTTTCATCATTTTCACCTTGCCATTATTATACAAAAGAGCATCCTCTGCTTCAGAGATGATTCTCTGGTTGGATTCTATGGTCTGCTTTAAGCGGACCGTGGACCGCTTCCACGCATAGTACTATTCGTTTGGTGCAGTGTGACAACCACCCGCACTGTTATGTGGACCAGAAAAATTTACTCTGGTGCACAAGAAAGCCGGGGGTCTCGGTTTACGTGCAGACAGACCCTCCAGTTGACCAAAATCCAACTGATGTATGCCAACCAAGCATCAAGAAGATAAAGGAAGTGATGTGGAGTATTTTTTGGGTGGGAGGCCATTATGGTGTGCTTGAATAAGCTGAGGTCAAAACAACAATGAAAAAAATTTTTTTAACATTTCTCATGGACAGTCATGGAGTATATGTTGTGGACACTACTGGAAAATTAGGAACCCAAAGACTGCATCGTGGGGCTCCTTTATTTACTATTAGGGCTGGGCAATAAATCGATTTTATCGATAAATCGATATTAATGAGGATTTAATTTTTTTAAAATCGAGATTTTCTTAGCCGGAAATATTTCGCAGACATTGCCTTCCCTCACCTGTACAACTGTATGCGTGAAAGTTATATTTTCATTGTTTAAAGTGGCAGGGCCCGCCAGCTTGTTTTACAAGTTTGTTTCACAACTTAAAATATCTGCACTTTGAATTTAGGTCAACTTCCTGAATGGGTGAATGAAATGAAAGCATGTTTTCCCATAATATCTAATATTTGTGAACTGTTTTAAAGAAAAAGACAGGAAGATTAAAGAAAATCGATTAAAATCGAAAATCGGACTCGGTTTATGGTGGTTATCCAAATACTTAGATGAGTAACATTGTTAATGTTTATATCATTTTTTCAAAACCAGCTAAATAAACTGTAAAGGCACTTCATTTATGCAATTATTTCCTAACACATAGCTTTGTAAGTGGGTGAGTCACAAAGCAGCAGGAAAGAGAAATACATCCATTCTAAACAGACATCATCAGTTATTATTATAATTATTCTTTCATTTTCTATACCACCAAGTCCACTATGCCTATCCCCCACCATTAGCAGATGAGAGGTGAGGTAGTCCCCGCAACAGGTCGCCAGTCTAACACCGGTCCAACTCAGAGAGAAAAGTAACCAGTCACACCCACACAAGGGAGAATCTAGAGTGACCAATCAACCCAACATGCATGTTTTTGGAAGGTGGGTAGAAGTACATTTTTAGCAGAGGACATGCAAAGTGCACAGAAACCCGCAACCATCTTTCTGAGTCCACAATGCAAACCACCACACCACCATGCACATTATTAATATCATTACTTTTATTGTTACTATTTTTGTTGTAGGTACTTCACACTGTATGTTTTTAGCTCAGCAATTACCATTTACCAACCTATTACCATTTGTTTGAATGAATGGCTAAAATTAACAGAATAATCTTGTTGCCTCTCTAATAATAAGATTTTGGCACAACAAGCAGCACTAGTTTCAAGCTCAATTCTCAGTAACTCTCTTGTCCCAACATGTACACACTTCCAAAAAAGCTTCTGTTTTTAAGGAATTAACATAACATGTTGTTAGACCATATCTCACTTAAAAACCTTGTCTCCTCCTCTCCCCATGCCCTACCACCCCTCTGAAGAGTGCCTGTGGAACTTCCTGTCATTGTTCTAAATAAAAAAATAAAAAATGTTAATGTATGAAGAAACAGAATTAAGGCTCAATTTATTCCAGACTGAGACTATTTTTGTTAATTTAAGATCAATAGAGCCAAAAGCATTTTTTATTATTATTATTATTATTATTATTATATTATTATTATTATTATTATTATTAATAATAATAATAATAATAATAAAATGTCATTCAACATAAGTGTTTACTAATGTGGCAGTACAACAAAAATGCTCATTTTCTGCAATATCTTCTGATGACTTAGTCAAAATATCACGATTAAAAAACATGTTCAGAAGGGAGTGGTTAGCACCATATCTACTTATTTTGGTTAGGAAACTTCTTGTACTAATGTTGCACAAGTGCGACTTTAGTGGCAATATACACAACACTAACATTTCCAGTGTTTTTGGATGCTGGTGTACAAGTATTATGGGGTTATTACTGAGAATAGCTTCTTAATTTGTTACTTAAGTCCCTTGCTGCTTGCAGAGGAGGCTTAAAAAACGAAAATCAACTAAATGGACGAGTAAAAGTGCCTTTGCACAGACGCCCTTCGAAAAAGGGGGACACTTAAAAGTGTAAACATGCATCTAGAGGGCAGGAGTGCATCTTTTTTTATCTTCAGCAACAACTTTTCTCCAAACACTTTGTCTCATATGATTGCCATATTAAATTCATAATGTGAGTAAAGGCATAGGCTGCACTTGGGACGCATAGCCTACCCTGCTCCGAAGTGTAAACAGAGTAAAAATAGCCTGCAATCACAGGCTTCCCTACAGTCCCGTTATATAATGATCCTGCTAGGATGAATGACATCACGGGTAGTCCTGCAATCACAAACCGTATGTCCTTTACAAGCCAGCTGGTAATGTTAAACACTGCGTAGTAACATATTAAAATATGCAGCAATAAATGTGCGCAATCAGCTGTCGAAACATGCAACACACAGAACAATGTTTCCGCATATAAAAAGTGGTCAAAAATAAGTGGACTGTGGTTAGTTGTTCTTCGCCTCTTCTGGTGTGGAGAAAACACTTCCGCGATGGTGAAACGTAGATAAAAAATTTAATGCCTGCCATTGACATTCCTTGTCAGTACGAAAAGAGTTCAAAAGAAGACTTGTGAGGCTTGAAACAACACTATTCAACCGCGTGTGGTCATGTTTAGCGCTGAGAAACAGTCAGCAAGCAGATGATGTTTGAGCCGAGGTCGAGTGGCGCAGTTAATCGAAGTGCAGCGCCCGCCCGATACAAACGCGGCCGGCGGACGCGCTCCTCGCTCGGTCACATTCCAGTCGAAGCTCCGCTCCATTTCCCGTCACTTAAACTCTACTTTGCATTTACGTTCCGAAATGACAAGTACACACACCCATAGCCCCTGTGCCCCTTCACTGTTTGGTCACTTAAAAATAGGTCAGAGTGCGAAGTAAACATTTTTTTCAAGGCTTTTGAAGTAAACCAGAGCTTCAGCGCCACCCCTCCCAGTTCTTCCAGCCATTTTATCTAGCAAGCTCCAAAATAAGAAAAAAATAGAAAAGTGTCAAGCTGAAAGTAATGACAGCTCGGTGAAAGCAGTTTTCGGGAAATAGTTTTGTGCGACTTACTGTGGGGTGTAACGGGCTGCTGAGTTTGTGTGTCTCCTTGTTGCCAGGGCTCCCCTGCTCTGCTCCGGCGCTGACGGTGGAAAGCGTCTCCCCTCCTAATGATGTCTGCAGCGCGCTGCTAATACCTCTCTGCCCCCACCTTCACAGAGAGAGAGAGACAGAGGGAGAGGTTAAAAAAAATGGAGCAGTTTGCGAGCTACTCATGCAAAAATATGACAGGACTCCGGGCAGAGCGAAGAGCCACGGCATTACAAAGAGAAGTTCACTGGCAGTACCGAGGCGTGGGAATACGCAGCACGTTTGGCAATAATAGATCAAATGTGCTTGGATATGCTCATGCTAGGCGGAATTCCTTACAGTGAATATACAGTGTGTCCAAGTTCATATGGCGGAGTGCAACTTTAAATGCACGTTAAGTCTGACTTGTCTTGTTATGAGGTCATAGCAGACGTTTGAGGCTCAAGGTTTCAGAGACAATCTGCTCAGCTGAAGGCAGCGAGTGACAGTCAGCTGACAGTGACATGGTGGAACTCTCAGCTGCCAGCTGCTTTCAGCCACAGAACCACAAAAACAGCAGGAATACTAATAAACATGTTGACTAAACAAATGCATTTATGTCAGCTTAACTGACTCTTTTAAAAGTCAGACTTCATTGTGTTAAAACCCAATAGCTCACTCGCTTTCTCTTTCTCTTTTTTTTATTTTTTTATTTTACTCTTTTGACCTCTGTGACTTCTCCCAGATTTCCAATATGACAGCAGGTGCCTCTGCCTCCTCCTCATGGGAGAGCGCAACCTGACACTGCCCATGAGCCGTAGGGTGCACGAGGCCACAGAGTGACGGACAATCAGGGATGAATCCTACTCCCTGCCAGTCACTCAATAAGTGGCCTATTGTCCGGTACTCTATTGTTCCCTTGTCACGTGTGGGGCAAACAAAGAAGCGAGAGGTAGGCTGCTCTGTGTGCCGGAGGGCTAGCATTACATTCATGCCCTGGATGCATAGAAATGAAGGTGAATGGGTTGTGATATTTGAGTTAGAGACTTTCATTTCACAGCTGTTTGTAGGACAGACCGCATAAACACAGATTTCTAAATTCAGTAAGGCATGTTGGAGTGATGATTGTAGAGGCTTGATTACTCTAACTACTACAGTTGCTTGTGCATACTTGCTGATGGAGCGTGGATGCATACGTACATACTGAGGCCCTTGGTTTTATGCATTTGTTAAAGGGATACTGTGTAACTTTAGGCCACTTGGGGTCCTAAACCTGACCCCATTATCAACCTATTGTGAGCAATAATGGATGCTTTCTGCGGTCAATATACAGTTATTGAAGCATGTCCGTGATCAGAGGGGGCCGATCTCTTCAGAAACCAGACATTGTAACTTTGCATGAGTGGATCCATCTCACATGGATCATGTGACCTGCATCGTTTTGCTCTTCAGCTATAGAAAAGAGGGGGATGGGCTTCATGCTACTTTTTCTTTGAAAGTTGGTCAAATCTGAACAAAGTAAGAAGAAGTAAGATGGTCATGTGACGTGTGGGAAGCTACAGGTTTGCCCTCTGGTGGCCAAAAGTTACACAGAGTACCTTTAAATTGTGTCCAGTACTATCTGCTTGATCATTTCTTAAAGGGAAGCATTAAGTTCACAATTTGTTTTCAAACAAATCTCCCGCTGATCTCGATGAGTGATTTGACAGAGTTGCTCAGTCAGTTGTTAGCCCACAGAGAGTGGTATGCATGCACCACTCTTTCATGTCCATGCTTCACTCTACATGCGCTCACAGGTAGGTGCCTACTTTATTTCAATGAGGATCGATGAGCGGCCCTACATGGCGCTTGAAAAAGTCAAAGGTGAATCTTTTCAACCATTAAAACCTCCGTTTGAATGACTTGCGCCATCGACAGCGCAATGAGAAAACACAGCCGAGTGTGTGTACAGTGCACTTTTATCGTGTGATCGAAAAGCAAAGAATTATTGCCAGAGGAGGAGAAGATTTTTTTCCAGTGTTGGGTTACTCCCTGGAGATGTACCTGTGTTCTTTGTAGGAGGTGTGAATAGCATACACTCAGGGACAATACAGTGCACCGGGTGTGGCCTGTATGCAGAGCGCCCTGAGAAACAGAAACAGGCTGCTTAGATGTGCATACCTGTGGGGAAAATGACTCATACTAAAATTTCTTTGTGCTTTATTTTTACTTTATAGACTCTTCAGAGATTATTCTTAGGTTTATAATTAATGTTTCTTCTCTATTAGGCAGCTACTGTTACAACGTGTAAGTGTGTGGAGTATTCATTAAAGGAGAACTTCGGTATTTTTCAACCTGTACCTATGTTGTAGCATGCTATATGATCATTTACTCACCCAGACAGCTGTGGCGCAACTCGAACTCCATCAGAAAATATTAATGTGA
>JAVQJG010140645.1:0-12138 GCA_036024015.1 Craterocephalus amniculus
GCATGGGAAAATCTCGACAGTCACGTGATCTAAAGTATGTCCATAGAAATGAATGAGAAAAATAAACGTAGCAATACTACAATTTCAGAGGCGTTTTTGTGAAATGGTTACGTTTTACACTGTGGACCAACGTAGGTATTACGTCCGACTACATTTAAGCACACCCTCTGACCTAAGCATATTTAAGTTACAAACATGTGCCATACTAGAGCTGAGTGCGTTGCTTAGCATACTCTGTAATAAGACAAATGTTTTCAGCTGACCTCCAGGATCACTTTTCATTCTTCTGCATTTCTATTTAACGGACAGTTTTGTTCTATGGGTATGTAGTCTTTCTATGCTGGAGGAATTAAATAAATTTCAAATTCACTGGATGAGCTACAACATTGAAAGAAGTTAACTCAAATGGCAAAAGCTGGCTTAAAGAACTTTACATATATATACATAACATTGCTGGGAAATAGTTGCAAATCCAAGTATGGTATTGTTGATGAAGAGTGGGAAATCTGCCCTGGGAGGTTAAAGTTGCTGGCAGGAGCATTTTTAAAGAAGGAGAAAAGCTTTAGTCATGGCTGAAGCAGCCTAGAGCATAAGCCCCTCTAGAAAAGTGTGAAAGTGTAACACAGTTAGTTTCCACAGAGGACTGGCCTGGTACACATAAAACGTGCATGCCAACACACACACACGGTGTCTGAACAACACCGCACTACTGGGGCAGAAAGATTTAAAGCCTTTAAGTAGCATTTTAGTATTCTTTCTCAGCAGTCTTGTTGTTACAGTTGTGTTAGTTTTATTAAGTAGAAGCTATGGATTGGTCTTTTCACAAATGACTTGGTCTAATTACTTTAACTAAAAGAAATGCACAATGCACTTTTATGGCAGCTAATAAATGTTTTCAGCAGTAAAACCTTCTTGGTTTCTCTGCTGCTGGCAGATCAACAGAAAGTAACAGTCACTCAACACTCAAATAGTAAAAGTGCATTAAATTTGAAAACAATGAATGAACAATCATGTAACGAATACCGAATACATACATGAACGAATAAGTCAGATCCGACTCCTTTCGAAATGTGTAGGTAATAATTCTAAAATGGAGGAGTGTAACAAACTGTCTAAATTTACAATAAAACAAGAACATTTGTAAGTATTTTCAAAACATTTGTTTTCTGCTGTGAAATACTGTGTATCAAGAACCAATTTCCATCAGAGGACCACATATATATTTCTTTTTTTCCCCCAGAACGATTCCCTCAATCTGAGTCAATTACAAGGACGATTAAAAAAATAGCTGGTATGTGATGTTTTTGGGAAAAAAGAACAAGCTTAAACAAGTAATTGTCTCATAACTGTTATGAATTTCTTTAAGGTGTTTGGTGAGTTAACTTTAAAGGGACTTGGGGTAAGGCTGTCCTGATCCGATATCAGTATCGGGTATCGGTGCCAATACCAACAAAAAACACGGATCGGACTAGATCGGCAAGCGTTACAATTTGCCGATACCGTTGCGCCGATCTAAGTGATCCATTCCAGCTTTTCTATGCAGCCCTTTCCCCTGACGAGCATGCTTGCTGAAGGCCGAGCAACCCACCTGAGAGACGAAAGTTGGAAACCGAGATGTCAGACGTGTGGGAATATTTCTCCGTTAAATAGGAAAAGACCCAACATCTGAATGCAAAAATTGCAAGGCACAAGTTTCGCGAAGTGGCACGGATGACGAAAAGGTTTAATACAACCAACCTCATAAAACATTTAAAATTAAACGCGCCTATCTACATGAGGAGTTTCTGAAAGCTGTCGCCTACTAAACTGGAGGTCGGCAGTTCAATTCCACTCCAGCACATGCCGAAGTGTCCTTGGGCAAGACACTGAACCCTACCTTGCCTCCCGATGAATATGTATGTGAATGTGTGTGAATGTTAGTTACCTAGCACCCAGTATGCTTCAATATAGGTGCTGTATGAATGGGTGAATGAGACATGTGATGTAAAGCGCTTTGAGTGGTCACATGATAAGGAAAGCGCTCTATAAGTACAGTCCATTTGAGAGGCGCGAAAAACTACAGAGAAACGGGAAAAGGGCATTGGCAATAACGCAAAAGATTGCCGAGTTTATATTGCTGAATGACAAGCCTCTCTCTGTGATGAGTAACGTTGGCTTTCAAAGTTTAATGGAGCACCTTGAACCTTGCTTCGCCATCCCAAGCCACTACTACTTCGTTGAGAAAGTAATCCCCCAGTTGCACACTGAAATCAGGCCCAAAAAGTGGAGAAAGCTAAAGCTCTAAGTTTCACGACTGTCACACCGTCCGCTGTCTTTATTGAGTCTGACTTGGTCGACTCTGATTTCACCCCGAGACGAGCGGTGTTACATGCACACGAGTTTAGAGGCTCCCGTGGATGGCGTAGTGGCTGTCTTTATTGAGTCTGACTGAGTCGACTCTGATTTCACCCCGAGACGAGCGGTGTTACACGCACGTGAGTTCAGAGGCTCCCATGCAGCCAGCGCGATCATGCACACAATGGGGGAAATGCTGCGCTACTGAAACGAAGACAAAAAGAAGGTTCATGTTGTTTTAAGAGACAATGCTGCAAACATGAAGAAGGCTATGGATGGATTTTGATTTCCCAAGCCTAAGAGGTTTTGCGCACACTCTGCATAAAAAATAGTGACCCACTTCAAACTCTCTCCCAAAGCTTACTCAAGCCTCGAAGACCTACAGGAGGAGCTGAACATCCCACCCAGACGTCTACAGCAGGATGTGCAAACGCGATGGAGCAGCACCAAGCACATGATTGATTGATTGCCTCGTTTATCAGAAAGAGGCATTGCATGCCTACTCCGCCGAAGAGAACAACACATTGCCAGTCATTCTAACGGCAAATCAGTGGGGGCTGTTAGAGAAGGTGCCAAAGCTTCTGGCCCCGTTTGGGGAGCTTACAACTAGCATCGGTGCTGCGTCTGCTACCGCAGCTGATGTCATCCCCTCTGTGCATGTCCTCATACGGTTTCTCAGTAAGAGAGGAAAGATGACCAGGGGATCAAAACTATGAAAGCAACTCCTGGATGCAGTCCACCGATGTTTCAGCCATGTGGAATCTGAGCCCCTATACGCTGGGGCAATGCTATTGGATCCACTGTACAAGGACAAGTAAGGAAATTTATGTAAAATAATCTTCAGTCTAATCGGCTGTGTGTTAGGAAATCTGTATCTCACTGTTGATTATGACTTTGTTTTTAAACAAATTATTTAAAAAAAAGATAATTTAGTTTATAAAAATAAACACACTGTATTATGTGTTGGTGTGTCTTGTGACTATGACATAAGATCATTTTGCAGACTGTACATGCCTACATTTATATGCCTATGATCAATCACAGCCATATAGAAATAGGGCAAGTTAAATATTGTGATTAAAAATACTCTGCATGTGCAAACCAGGCAGTGTTTGGAGGATTTCATTGTAAATGTAAATTGCATATTGAAAAAATAACTGCTGCACAGATGGAGAAAATGTAATAATAATAATAATAATAATAAACCTGTAAAATAATCTGTGCATTATTACATTATTTAATATATTCTATATTCATGCTAGGTAATTCACAACCGCTGAGAACTTGGGACATGCAAAGGCGACAGAAGAACTGAGTAGTTTGCTTCCATCTAATGCAAGTGTGTCCAAGCCAGCAGAGAAGATTCCACGAATGGAGGGTGCAAGCAGTAGCCCTGGCAGTATCTTCAATGAGATTTTGGAGCAGACCAGCAGCACAGCTTCAGGTCCCTCTGAGCAGATCACCCCTGGGGCTGTCCTATGGATGTGACCTCAACTGATGCTGCATCCGCATCCTCAGCAGCTATGATACAGGAAGAAGATAATCATGGTTTATTTAACTACTATTTACTAAGGATGTGTACCGAAATTCGGTATCAAAACGGCCCCGGGGCGTAGTCTGACGATTTACTTGGACCGATAAGCTTCTGCCATATCGGTGCTCTTAACGGTATTTAAGGTGGTATTTGTTTTTTGTAGGAGACTTAACTCAAGCTAGACACATTTCGGAAACCCCTCCTCCTTAAACAAGAACACATGATAGGGGGGCTGATGGGAAGGCGAATGTTGTTATCAAGTGTTTGCCTCGCTTTGTTATTCTGTAGAGAAGTGCTACTAGTAGCTCAGTTGCATTACTGCCTCCCGCCACTAGGCAGCGGTAATTAGCCCGGTAGTTGCTCAACTACTTCCAATAAGCAGAAGAAGCCTCAGCTAGCTGCTAGACTGTATTGAAAGTAATGAATGTAAGTATTTAAACTGAGAAAAAATTGGTATTAAACCCCCTATACAGCAAAAATGTCCCACAAGAACCATCCACTTCAATAATTACAGTTTCATAACAGAGGTAGTAACAAGACAAATCCAAGAAGTTTATATGTTCTGTTTGCTAATAGCCAATGATATTGTGTCAGGAGATGATGCTGTATGAATGCAGGGTGGGGGTGAGTCATTGTGGTGGTGATTTGTGATGTCATTAACTGAAAACATATTAGTAGAAAAAAACAAAAAAAAATCTCTTACATTAATTAGTAATTATTTTAAAGTATCTTTCCCACTTTAAAATAACTTGAGAAGAAAATCCAGATGACCCAGCTTTCCACTAGCACTTAAACACATCAGTTGTGTCATTGCATGCCAGGCAATTCATGCACGCGTATTCAACAATTTGTCTCTATAGGAGCCTTTTTGAACATGAAAGTATGAGATTTATGAGGTTGAAGATAAGACATTTCTGTGCAAAATTTTGATGTTTGCACATTTTTTTAATTTGTGCATGCGTAAATATATTTTTGTCTAATTTCTAGAAGTTTGTGCATGCTTTTGGACATACAATTCCTGTACCCCAAGTTATGGACAACATGGTTTATACGGTTTGCAAGCCATGTATTACACACACAATAAAAGTGAGTTGATTTTCTCTTCATAATTTAACGCCTGTCAATCTGTATTGTATTTATTAATACCTTTCTCTAGTCATGTCTAGCCATGCCGAACCCGGATAAACAGCAACTAACAGTGAAGTATTTTCTTTTTTTTTTTGTTTGGGATTTTTTTGCACGTTATAGGGGTATGGTGCATGGTGTATAAGCAGCATCCTAAGGCTGAGAAACCACACTTCCAAACTTGTTCCAGGGACACCGTGTGATGATAAAGATGAGTTTCGCTTTATGCACTTTGTCACACATTACGAAGCAGATATCAAGACACCAGCCATTTCCAAATGCACACCATGGCTGTTTCAGCAAAGGAATGGAAAAGACATTACTGAAGGGAGAGAAGCAAAGAAATAGAGAAAGGGACAGAGCATGAGTTAAAATAAGAATCAAGATAAGAATGACTTTACTGTCTGGAAAAAACTCAGAGTACAGGTCGGATGCAAGACCATAGACCACTTTAAACAATGCCCTGAAAAGTGAGGCTGAAAGTTAATTTACTTCCACTGTTCGTGCATTTTTGAAAAACAGAAGTCCTCTAACTTTCACATGCTTAATGTATGCATAGCAATAAATTACCCTCATTTTACATCGAGCTGAGCTGAGATTTTCAAATATGTAAATGACATTTAAAGCAACTGTGAGGCTTGACAGATACATGTATACAATCTTTTCACCAATAATCTGGTAACACATTTGAACCTCATAGCCTATATACTATATAGTCTTAGGACACATGCGGACCAATACAGGTAACAGCTAACATAATTACATCAATGCTAAAATAGTTGCAGGTTCAAATTTGCCCGAGGCAATGAAAATCTGAGAAACTTGAAGTAAAAATACCTAGTATTATTATCAGGCTTAGAATAGAGTCCCTAAGCACGTTAAAAACCTTAGACCATCGAGAAACATTCAATATTCATACACAAATAATGGACTCAGAAAAATCCTAGATATTTATCGATCAACCGGCTGCTTCATTGGGGCTGGCATGTTTGCTTTACATACTGTAGAGACCACACAGCTGTTCAGCAAAATCATAATGAGATATTTTCAGATTATTTGTAATGATTAAACAGCCTGAGCTTGGTGTACATGTGGCATTCATACCTGCCATTGTTGTGTTTTTCCCTCACCGTGATGCTATTTTTGCTCTAATAATCAGTAACTGTTGTTGATGGTGGACCTTTAAGGAGCCATTAAGAGTTGAACGAGGGACTAACTATTTTAATCTATTAATAAATATTTTAGAGTTTTCTTTCACTGTGTCTGGCTCCCTCTCTTTTTACACCTGTATTTTACACTTCCAGAATCATAAACACAGAGACTCACACAGACCGCCCGAGGCCACATCCAAACCACCATAGTGGAGAACCAGGGGTGATGGACTATTGACTGATAGGGTTCAACCAGTTCATATAACTCTTGGTGGTTAGCAAGTCATTTCAGAAAAAGCCCTGGGCAACCTACTACCCGTTCACCACTGTGACTCTATGTGTATGTGCGTTTGTGTGTACCTGGGTTTGTGGATTTGTTTTTTCTGCAAACTGATGGAAGACCCAAAAGGTTGTGAGAATGAAAGGCTGATGTATGACACATGAAAATAAAATGGACTAACCGCCAGCAGTGTACCGGAAATGGGTCTCACAAACATAAGATGTCAGTCAGAGAACAATGTTCTCTGCATGAATGTTGGCTGGGATCTTGATGAGAGGGAAATGATGCTGCATCCATGTTTGTGATGGGGCTAGGAAAGCACTGAGGTTCAGAGGTGTGCTTTAGCTAAAACAAAGAAAGAAATGAAAAAATGTGTGCATGTGTGTATTTGAAAGTGTATAAAGTAAAAGGGGTGAGATGGGAGCTTAGGGAATAAGTAAAGGAGAGGGAAAGAAAGAGCCCTGAAAAATGATAGTGAGTAACTGGAATGAAGCAGAAAGATGGGGGAATATATCAGGGATTAGTTACAAACCAGAACACTAGATAAATCATCACCACATACAGGTAGCAGGGAATGAAAGGAGTTCAAGACATCTCTTGTGGTTTAGATTTAATCCAGGAAAAGTGGTACAATTTCATTTGTAATACAAAAATGGACAAAGGTAGCAACATTGTGATATAACAACAAAGACCTTGACTGCAAACAGACCATAGCCCTTGCAGCCTCAAACTTTGACTACACTTCTTATTTTGTACACCATCAAGTGCCCACCTAAAAGTCAGTGCTAGTGACTTTCACCTTGGGCTACTAAGCAGATACAGTGATACATTATATCAATGAATGCCACCTTCAACTTCACCTGTCCAAGACTGAGTTTATTGTCTGTCCAGCCAGTTACTTCTTCTGCCGTTCCATACTGGCAGGCCTGCCTGCATGCTCAGTTAAACCTCTGCAGATGATTCAGAATTCAGCAGCACGGCTGGTCTTCAACCAGCCAAAAAGATCTCATGTCACCCCACTGCTGTACAATAACCCAAACGGCTCCTATCTGCCTTCACTACCTTATCCAGAGCTACACTCCCTCTCCAGAGCTACATTCTGGCTGTGAAAGACGCCTGTTAGCCCCACGATAGTATGCTAAGAAATCAGTAGTTGAATCTTCCTTCTGTTGTTACCCGGCGGTGGAAGGATCCACTGAACCTCGATCTCCAGATCCTACTTTTAAGAGCAAGCTAAAGCCTCAGCTGTTCAAGGAGCATTTCCATACTTTGCTTAACTCAGCACTGAATAAACTACGTACACTTACATCCATGACATTGTATACTGAAAACATGATCCCATAATTGGACAAAGGACTAATGTATGGAGGGGGAAGAAAGAAAAAAGAAAGTGCCTCTAGCACCTGTGTCCAGCTGGACTCAGCAGTTTGACCATCACTTAACTATGGCATCCTCTCTTGTTTGATCTCTTGCTTGTGTTCTCAGTTGTAAGTCGCTTTGGACAAAGGCATCTGCTAAATAAATGTAGCACAGTGCTCTACATTCATTTAGAATAGAATAAAATAGAATACAATACAATACAATACAATAGAATACAATACAATAGAATAGAAATATGTTTGTGGGTTTTCTACACACTAACATTTTGCATAATTTTACAACATTTCAGTGGGATTCAAACATGGGCCTTGACAAGGCCAGTCCATGACCCTGACATTTCCAACACTCTGTTTCAAATATTATCCAAGGATCTTGAAGAGCTATCTTTGGCCTGCATCAAACATGTCAACAATTGGACAAACAACTCAATCTTTGATTCATATGTCCAGAGCGGTTTAGTCCAAAAGGCCTGATGCATAATAATCAGAGGCGGGAAATAACACAATAAAAGTACTCCATTTGTTATTCAGTAGGCTTTTGGGGTACTTGTACTTAACTCAAGCATTTATTTTCTTAATAACTTTTTACTTTGACTCCCATCATTTAAGCACAAAATCTGCTTGTTACTTTTCTGCACTAATCAGAAGATACAACAAGTAAAATATGTTGCCACAGAGAGGGAATGAAGGTTGGTGAGAAGGGAGGGCAGTCACTGCACCAGGCAGCCGACTAGTAGGCTGTAGTAGCAGCAACAGATGGAAAATTAACATGGAAATAACATGGAGGTAGGAAGTGAACCAGATAGTAGGACTGACAATGACCAGGGAACAGACACAGTTTGACGTTGTTGCCTCCAAAAATAATTTATAGTGAATTAGTTGTGTCATATGCCAACCAAGACACCACGAGTTTCTGGTATTCAAGAATTCTCCTTCTAATATGAAAACAGCTCCGCAGAGGCTCGACGCGCACCTCTTCCACACCGGCATGAGCCCGGCTTACAAATACAACAGAGCACCAATTATTAATTTGTTGCATGTGCATGTGAATGCATGAAATGATCAGAGAAACAGGAAAAGAAAATAGGTTCGGCTGAAGACAAGCCAGCTAAGATCTATGGGCTGTAACACTACCAATGCTTTTCCAGCCGTATTAGCAGCACCAAGGTGGAGAACAACCAGCGAACAGCCAACTACCCAACAAACCAACAGCATACAATTCCCACAGAATTGTTAAAGTGAATAGCATAACACTAACAGATGTTTTTTTATGGGGCTTTTTTGTCTTTTTAGCAGCTTAGCTTTAAGCAGTTTAAAAATGAACAAAGCCTATACTGTTTTTGTAACTGTAACCAAGATTATTGAGTCAAAGGTTCAAAAAGTAGTATGAAAAAAGTGTTGGGTGGTGTACCGCACATTTTAAACAACAACATAAATTCATACTGTGATAGAGTACAATGCATGCTGTGTCAAACATACCCACTGACTGATTGGAATAATTTTTTTTAAAACGCTCTGACCAATCACTCAGTAAAGTCAAGCTCATGACAACTAAATCCCTCTCATCCTTGTTGTTCTAATGGTTGTGCCATTTAGAAAAATAGAAAACCTTGTGTTCACTATCCTCTGAAGTTTGTATCTGACTTTGTCAAAGTTGTCCAAATCACATTTGAAAGAATGTGTCATTGGAATAAAAAGGCAAGAGGGAGGAGGATTGGGGCCAAAGTAATCAGAGGAGCTGAAGAGCGTGAAAGTACCATTACTCATAATGTCATATACACATAGAAAAGATAAATGACTGCAATCCAATGGCAGCCCTCTAATACTGGACTCAGTTGGGTGGAAAAGAAGAGAAAAACCTTCCCGTTGCTTACCACCCAATCATTGCTGGAATAATTGCAACACAATGGGAGCTCATAAAACACACTTTGTGAAAGATGGTTAAACAGAGAAACTGTCTGAGGTAGCATCACTGAAACATGCAGACACACCGGTAGAACAAAAAGACAAAAATCTAACAAAGAGAATACAATATTACACAAAGTACAACACAATGAAAAGGAGGAAACAGTTTTGAGAGGCTGACATGTTGATTTGTTTTTGTTGTATTATCTGTTTCTGTTTATATTTTTTGAAAAGCTAGGTTTTTGAAAAAGGTTTTTTTTCTCTCATGTTTTATATTTTGAGGTTTTTAAATGGTTTTGTTTGTGTGTGTGTGTGTGTGTGTGCGTGTGTGTAATATTTTCTTAAATCAAGCTATGCTTTACAGTCTTGCACTGTATCTTTTTGATCACTATTTCATGAAACTGTGTTGAATTTAGTCAAAAGATAGAATTTTTTGTTGCGTTTCCTTTTTTATGTCTTCTTGACCTTTAGGTTTGGTTGATATTTTGGGTATTTGATGCGTTGATATTATATAGGGCATTTTTAAAGCTCTTCAATTTGTTTTATTCTTGAGGGTTTTTGGTTTCTTTCAATTTCTTAACGTGGTTTCTGGGTGGTTGTTGTGTTTTGTGAAATGTTGCCTTTGGTACCTCAGGACCACTGTAGGCCACAGCACAGGTAAGATGTCAATTTTCTCTGCCTCAGGCAACATGTTCCAGCATCCAAAGCTTGACATGAAGACAGGCAACATTTGCGGGAAGGAGTCGGCCAACTGAGGGGAAGACCGCATGCTTCACAACACACCACACTGCCTCAAGGCGACTTCCCATGGTGAGATACATATTGTAGAAATATAATTTAAAAGACCTACTTTGACAGCTTTCTGTGTCTGTGTCTGTTCTATGTGTTCAAAGGCAGTATTTAAACCACACAATAAATGTAACACACTGTGACTTGAGGGTTTTGCGTTGGACGTCAAACTCAATCTGACTCACTGTTATTCTCACTCACTCACTCACTCACTCACTCACTCACTCACTCACTCACTCACTCACTCGCACACGCACACAAACACAACTGATCACTCAGTTTTGGAATTGTAAAAATAAATGTGTTCAACTACATGGCCATCTCCTTGTTGGACTTGTGATTTTAACTCTGTTCATTCACATTTCGAAAAATGTATGAAAAGTCACCATATTAGGACATTTTTTTGTAAATAAGATGTATTGTAATATTTGACCTCGGTATTTGAAAAATCCTGGTTACTGCCCTGTGCGGGCGGATAGCGCACGGATAGCGGGCGGATGCAGGTTTTAAGAAGTGGTAGTGGATGAAAAAATAAGTCAACCGCGCATCTCTAGTCCATTCATCGGCTCTTTATGAATCTCGTCTACAGTATTTCTTTTTTTATTCAGCAAAACCACTGATAGGAAAGTTCCCTTCAGCTGGCTTTGCAATGTATTGAATATGCTATGCACATTAAAACAAAAACTAAACTGAGATAACAGTAGTTTTGAAGTCAAACAATGACCTAGTCATGGCATGACGGTAAATTTGACTTTTTATCTTTTTCTTCTTTATCTAATTCAATAAAGTATCTAGGCATGTCTTCCAGTACAGAATATAATATACATTCTTCCTTGCAACTGTGTGTAGCTGCTGTAACTGTAACTGTAACTGTAACTTTATTTATAACGCACTTTAAAACAACAGGTGTTGACACAAAGTGCTGACAATGTAAAACATTAGAATACAAATTAACGAAGACACACAATAAAATCAAAACAAGATAAAAACAAACATAAAACAAACATGTCAAAAAGTCAGCATCTTAAGTTGTGTCAAACGCCAAAGTGAACAGGTGCGTTTTTTTAAAAAGGGATTTAAAAATATTTAAAGAAGAGGCCTGTGTAATGTGCACTGGTAGCTCATTCCATAATTTTGGTGCTGCCACAGCAAAGGCCCGTTCCCCTCTGAGCTTATGGTTTGACCTAGGTACCCACAGGAGAAGTTAGTCAGCTGACCTGAGTGACCGAGAGGGCTTGTAGGGGTGAATAAGCTCAGAGAGGTATGGCGGGGCAGCACCATTCAAGCACTTAAAAGCAAATAAAAGAAGTTTAAAATGGATCCTAAACTGCACAGGCAGCCAATGAAGGGAAAACAAAATCGGGGTGATGTGTTCGTATTTGCGTGTGCCTGTTAAAAGACGTGCAGCTGCATTTTGCACGAGCTGCAGTGGGGAAATGGAGGACTGACTCACCCCAAAGTAAAGTGCGTTACAGTAATCCAGCCGAGTTGTGACAAAGGCGTGGATTAATGTTTCACAGTTCTGGCGTGAAAGAAAGTGCTTAATCTTGGCCAGTTGCCTTAAGTGAAAAAAGCTAGTTCTGACCACAGACCGAATCTGACTTTCAAGCTTTAGCTCAGGATCCATTTAAAACCCAGGTT